>BQNB010049209.1:11094-42151 GCA_026074375.1 Tanacetum coccineum
AGACTCTTGTTTCATTTCTCATAGAGATTACACGCATTTCTATCGACTTTCTCACTCCGAGTTAGTTGATATTGAAAAGGTGGCAGTCTGCTCCAGCCTCCGATCACTAAAATCAAAGTGCACTATTGAGTCTAGAGCCAAAAGAGATCATCCATAAATCTCATTAGGACACGTGTTAAAATTATGCTTGATATCTCACACAATGTGAATAACGATAAAATATAAAGAGTCCTACGCATTATCCTTGTGATTTTGCCAGAACATATGAGTGATACTTAAGTATTCACAATGAAGATGGAAATCCTGCTTGAGCCAACATCAAACAAGCTTATGGTAGGTGACTTGTGCGATTCTATACGAATCAAACTTGTGACCACTGGAAAGAAACGATGGTGCGATTCTATAAGAATCAAACTTATTTCAGGGTATGAATTAACGATTGATGATGAATTTTGAAATTATCAACACTCTCGATGTGTCACAAAACCACTTTAGCAAGTGACACATCGATAATGAGAACATGTTGAGTTTGATGAATCTAATACACATGTGTTAGAAAGATTCTATACTTCAGCTGGAAATCCTGTCAAGGAGATTCTTCTTAAATTGAATCTACCTGATCACAGGTCGATCCTCATGGATTCGAAGGTTACTCCAACCAAACACGGGCGAATGACAAAGCCATATTCGTCCCCCCGCTTTATTGCTAACTGTTTTATTGCAGGAAACTTAAAGATGGTGGTGAAGGTACCTGTTTCCCGCTGACTCACAAGATTCATAGCCACATGCTCATACCAGACCGACAAACATAAAGACATCATGAAAGCTCAAGTACATGTTTCAAGACTTCCGCTACTCTGATACCGTACGTCTTTCTTGAAGTGACAAAGTATTAAAGTCAAAGAATTTCAAAGAAGTTTCCGTCACTCTGATACCGAACGTCTTTCTCGAAGTGACGAAGTGTTAAAGTTAAAGAATTTCAAGAAAGATGCAACATTAAAGCTTTTCAAGTCAACAAATCAAGAAAGGTATGAGCATGTCGGTCTAAAGTCACAAGTTTTACAAGATGGCAAAGTTCATTAAGATGGCGAAGAGATTATGCTTGGTTGATGATCTCAAGATGCTCAAGATCACATTCTCACATACAAGTTAAAGATAAAGGAACAAGCTCGATCCCAAAGTCACTAATCACTACAACATATTCACAAGAGTAAATCAAGAAATGAAGTTTATGAGCTGAAGACTAAAGATGAAGCATAGTATGCTAGGTTTAAAGTTTTGTAAATTAGAGTGACCTCCCTTAGGGGGAGATTGTTAAAAACAAGAAAAGTATCGGTCACTTCCAATATGTATTAGTCTTAGTCTGTAGTTAATCATATGTCAAGTAAAGTAATTTAATATGGCCCAAGGCCCATGGAAAGCCTATCTAGGTCCATGGCCGGCCACATTTCATGTATAAATACCCTCTTCATGCTTTAGAGAGGGTGTTGGTTGGTTTTGTATTCTCATTTCACTTATGAATTAAATGTTTCTTACTTTCTCTCTCTATAATACATCCTTCCTTCCAATCTCTCTCACTAAGTTCCTTCCCATCTCATATTAAAGATTACTTGTATTCTTTAGTTTTCTATCATATGCTTGGCAAGGATACACATCTCCACCACTAGAGCTAAAGAGTAACAAGTCAAAAAGTAAATTGGGTTTTTATAAGGCTTAAGGTTGATCATTCTAACAATCCTTCACCAAAAGTACCACACTAACAAGGCAGTTGAATCATACATACATGGCCGCAACGACGGAATAGACATGCATAATTCGAGCACATCCTCATTCGAGTTTAACCAAGGGTTAGGACGAAGAATGATATAGGGTATGGATCTTCTAACTTCACTAAAAGTAATAAACCAACAAGGTGGCTAAGTCATGCATATATGGCCGTAACAATGGAATAGACATGCATGACTCGATCACATCCTTGTTTGAGTAAAACCCAAGGTTAATTGCTAGGAAAGGGAAGTAAATTGTTGTTAAATAAAATTCAAAAAACAAATAGATTAAGCCTGAATAAATAAGGTATATAGTTGTGTAGGTTCCCCAATTCACACAAACATGTATAGATCTAAAGAGATCTAGAGAGAGAAAGTTAGAGAGAGAGAATAGTTGTTTTATTATTACATATTTAATATATAAAATTATTTTCTCTTTTTTACATCAAACTTAAATTCAAATTCTAATTCATATTCAAATGTAAATTTAAATCCAAATCTAAATTTTAAACCCACCTACATACCAAAGGACCCCTTATTATTTCTTTTAAACCATTCCTCAAAATCCAAAACTACATAACAAACGGACCCTTATATTCACGATTCATTATTAAGAGACAATGAATTTAATTTTTTATTAATCTTTTAGTATATGGACTTTTGTTAGAGAGCAGGGCTAGGGTTTATTCTTTAACGAGAGGGAATGGTTGTAACACCCCCAAAATGGGTCGTTAGCGAATAAGGGCAAGGGGCCGTGTTACTATCATGATCAACAGCAAACAAGAAAATATATAAAAAGACACAAAAAACGTTTTAAAAAAATTGATACTTATTTAATTAAAAGCCATAATTACAAAGCTTATAGCTTCACTTGTTCCTTGTTTAAAATTACAAAAGATGACATAGATTCCCAAAATTATGATATAAAAGTCTTTTAAGCGTGCAATCCAAAGACGAACCCATGCAATCCTCCTTAAGGCACCATTCTGCCTAGTGACCCCTGAAAACATTGCATAAAACGTCAACAAAAATTTGGAGAATTCATAGGTTTATTATTTAAATTACAGGACCGTAAGAACTTTTCCCGTGATGTTACAAAATATGCAAACAATCAACAAAACCGATTCATTTCACAAAGCACCAGGACATCTGAAAGCTCAGACAGTCTTGTTCGCAAATAGTTGCTACCAGCCCGGAAAATGAATTCTAACCCGAAACCTCCCTGATTCGACATGCTTAATTTAAAAACGTTCGTTCCTCCCGGTGAAAGCTTCTAGTCACCCAACGGGGAACCATTTCCCCAAATAATCTATTAAATAACATTCGCAGCACACATAATGTAATTCCCTACTACATCCTAATCAATTGACAGTTCAATGATAATAGCCTTAACTTGGGTTATCGCCTACATAGCAAACATGTAAATCAATGCAAAATATCCACTTGCTTCCAATTTGTAAAACAAACATGTTTTCACAACCCCAAATAATAGTAAATCAGTAAAAACTGTAAAAAGTGTGTGCTATGAACTCACCTCAAGAGAGTGAGTCTGATAATTTATATCAAGTGTGAGAAGTGCTTCACGATTATTCCCGAATTCAACTAATAAATATAGGTCGTATAAGTACCAAGTACTTATATTAATAACAGTAATAATAATCTTATAGTTGTTACATTCGTACTACGTTCCCGTGCTATCATAATTAAAGAACGGTCACGACAACGTCCGAAGTTTATGCACTTGAAAAATCGTACATCCAACAACTAGACTCTCGATACGCCAATCCGAAGAGGCCTCCATTATGAAACTCCCTATAATATAGTACTTTGATAACCACATAAATATTCTAAAAGCTTAATCACCAACCTAATCGTTTAGTAAAATAATATTTATAAAGTGAAAACGTTTATAAATATACTTTTTTGTAAAAATGACCTAGTTTTGTCGTTTTTAAAAGAAAAGAAAAAAAAGAAAAAGAGAAAAAAAAAAAGGTAAAAGAAAAAGGAAAAATAAAAAGGAAAAAAAGAAGGAAAAAGGAAAAAAAGAAGTAAAGACAAGTCCGTTGCTTCGAGTTTCTTCGCCCACATCGTTTTGTAGTAAGACGATGATCAAATATTACATTTTCAATTTTGATATTCTGCGATGAATAGTGTTTTTACTGTTCACGAAAACACTCCTTAACTCGTTTAAGGTTATTAATTTAGCTAAACTTGTACTCGTAATAATTTATCCGTTTTAATCCCGATTTTAGTGATTCCTTCGAGTGCGTCTTCGTTATTAAAAGATGTATCATATTTTATAAAGTTGGGTCCACTGATGAATAGTACTTTTACTGTTCATAGTTTATAAAATTACTTTTATAAACTTTAATTATCGTAAATGTCGCAGTTTATTCGTTATAGGTCCGTTTTTAGCGATTCTTTCGAGTACGATCTCGTAATTAAGAGTTATATCATATATTAGAGGTTTTAAAAATGAAAGTTTCTGTAATGAATAGTAACTTTTATAAAAATAGTTTTATAAAAGTATTTCTCGTCGTAAACTCGTAATTAACGTATCTTTTTCGTTATAAATCGGTTTTTCGAGTTTCTTATCATTTTGGAATCGTCATGAGGCGTATTATTTTTATATGAGGTCAAACCCACTGTATGAAATTCGAACTAAAACAGCCCTTTAATTATCCAAAGGTATTCATTTATAAAAAGCTTGTTTTTATTAACTTTATAAACCCTAATTTATACTTAAACATGTTTATACTTAAACCATATGTTAACATACTTTTACCATACATTTTTTTCCATGATTATATGAACCATCATGACCTACAAAAAAGGCATAAATTCATAAACATAAGTGATAACTCATTTTACATATTAAAAAGTCCTAAGTGGTGATTTAGCCATAAATAACATATTACACATAAAATAATGATAATAAAAAGATAAAAAGGAATTAGGAAACCTAGGGATGATGTATGAATGAAAAATAAGTGCTAAACCCGTGTTTAGACTCAAAACCAAGCTTACAAGCTTATAAACCCTAGATTAGGTTTGAAACCCTAAACTGCCCTTTCCTTCCTAATCCCTTGCAAAATGAAAACAATGCTTGTAAACACCTTCCTTAGTATGCCTTAGAATTGATGTGTAAAGGGTTGTATAGGTTGTATAAAAGTTTTGTATGGATTGATTATGTTTGTTAAATTGGCCGTGGGTTTTGGCTTACAAAAGAGAGAAAGAAAATAATTTTTCTAAGTAAAAGAGTGTGTAAACTTTCTTATGTATGCATGAATATATATAGGAGAGTATGAAGATATTTTACTAGCAATGTTTGACCAAGAAATTCAAAGGAGGGGACATGGTTGGGGCGTGGGTTCAAGGGGACCAAGGGGAGGGAAACAAGGGCCTTTAATGGTTTATGTCTTGGTCTCCTATCATGGGAATCATCCCATGATATTAAGGAAAGTGTTTCACTAGCTTATTTTCTTTTCTTTTATGTTTACTTGCACTTTTATAAAAGAAAGTGTAAGTAAAGTTTTATATAAAAAAAATGTAATGTGTAGTTTTTATTTAAAGTTTACTTGTAATGTCTTGGTATTTTGTAAAGTATTTGTTATCTTGTATAATCATATGAGATGTGTATAAATATATACATATGCATAAAGTTTTATAAACTTCGATCATTGTATATAAACGTAGGTATTTGTTGAAGCGTACGTTAATTTTTAGGGTTCCGGGAAAACCTAATTGTCATTTATCGTGAAACGTAAACACTTTCACGTATCCGATAAAATAACTTGTGAAACGTTAATAATTATCTTTAAAATAATTGCTTAACCCTTGTTTGACGTAAACAATAATTCACTTAATGCCCGTTTACGTTAACTGATCATTTTTAGCTTACGCGATTTAACTTAACGATTTCCATTAAAAACAAACGCGTACAATACTAAAAATAAATAGTGACTTTATTAACGTCGTACATTGTCCTAAAACACGAGGTGTTATAGTCTCCCCCGGTTAGCTGAGCCTTGTCCTCAAGGCTTAAGACGCAGCACTTGACGACGGCCCGGTCTTTGAGAACAGATGTGGGTATTTCTTCCGGAATTGATCTTCGCGTTCCCATGTAAACTCTGGACCTCTCTTGGAGTTCCATCGAACCTTGACTAATGGGATACGGCTTCGCTTCAACCGTTTAACTTCACGATCTGTGATCTCTATAGGTTCCTCGACAAACTGAAGCTTGTCATCAAAATGAAGTCCATCCAACGGAACGGCTAAGGGTTCGTCGGCATGACACTTCTTTAAGTTGGACACGTGAAATGTATTATGAACTCTGCTCAGCTCCTCAGGAAGCTCGAGCTTGTATGCAACGTCTCCAACCCTTTTTATTACCTTGAAAGGTCCAACAAACCTGGGATTTAATTTCCCTCGTTTGCCAAAACGTACAACCCCTTTCCAAGGCGAAACCTTGAGCATCACTTTATCTCCAACCTCAAACTCCATCGGCTTACGCTTCAAATCAGCGTAGCTCTTTTGCCTATCACGAGCGGCTTGCATCCTTTGCTTAACTTGAATGATTTTCTCAGTCGTCTCTTGTACTATCTCTGGACCGGTGAGTTGAACTTCTCCAACCTCAGCCCAACAAACAGGCGAACGACATTTTCTACCGTAAAGTGCCTCAAAGGGTGCAGCCTTAATGCTAGCATGATAACTGTTATTGTATGAAAACTCGACCAATGGCAAATGTTTAACCCAACCATTTCCAAAGTCGATCACACAAGCTCTAAGCATATCTTCGAGAGTTTGAATGGTTCTCTCGCTTTGTCCGTCAGTTTGCGGATGATATGCCGTACTCATATCTAAACTTGTACCCAAAGCTTTCTGAAGTGACCTCCAGAAATTTGATGCGAACCTAGGGTCACGATCACAAATAATCGAGACCGGTATTCCATGCCTTGTTACTACTTCCTTTAGGTACATTCTCGCTAGTTTCTCCAGAGGGTCAGTTTCTTTCATGGGTATAAAGATTGCTGACTTTGTAAGACGGTCAACGATTACCCAAATGGTGTCATACCCTTGTGATGACTTAGGAAGCTTTGTGACAAAATCCATCGTGATATTGTCCCACTTCCATTGAGGTATCTCGGGTTGTACCAACAAACCCGATTGTCTCTGATGTTCAAACCCGATTGTCTCTGATGTACAGCCTTGACAGGTCAAGCACTTGCTAACATATGGTGGCGATTCAGCTTCATATTGGGCTACCAACATAGCTTCCTTTCGTCTTGTGATAATTTTCTGGAACCTGGCCATGGTTAGAATACTATGATTTGTGGGACTCGCGCATGATCTACAGTCGCAAATTGTCATAACAAGGTGGTCAACCAACTCCTGCCATTTAGGCATAGGGTTCATCCATAGAGGGGTCTACTCCAACTTTTACGGTTTCTAAGTGCTCTGGAAATTTAGCATTTTCAATCAGCATACCTCCAACATCCTCTTTTTGATGTTCTCTGGTTTCCGTGCTTCAGTCTGGAGCATTCAATGATTTGCTTAGGAAGATCCAGCTAATAGTACATGACTAAAGCTGGAAATCTTAACGGTGGTTCCCGTTCTTTCTGCTCAAAGCCAATCAGCAACACACATTTGCCTTTCCCCTGGGTGATATACGGGAATATCACAATCTAATCACTAAGCACACTCTAACCATCGGCGTTGTCTCATGTTCAATTCCTTCTGATTAAGAATATGCTGTAAACTCTTATGATCAGTGAACACCATACACTTGGTACCATACAGATAGTGCCTCCAAATCTTCAGAGCGAACACTAACTCCTCCTAGTTCTAGATCATTGAGTGTATTGTTTTTCCATGGATCTTTAACGGCGTGATGCATAAGTAATAACACTTTACCTTAGCATCAACACAGCGCCCATACCCGTGATCGAAGCATCGACAGTGTACGATAAAATCTTCAATTCCTTGGTAAGCCAGTTTGGTGCATCTACACAACTTCTTGCTTCCATAAACTGGAACGTTGACTTCTTGTTTGTCTCCCCACTCAAACTTGACCTTCTTTTTGATGTGAGCTTGGTCTATTGGTTTGGCGATCTTTGAATAACCCTTCAATGAATCGGTCGATAATACCCAGCAAGACCTAAAAAACTGATGACTCTCTGTTGGTGTCTTTGGAGATGCCCAATCTTTATCGGATTCGATGATTGGCTGGATCCTCATGAATTGTCTTTATTATCAATCACATGACCGAAGAGAAACTGTACCTTGGGATAGGAATCTAAAATTCACACTTGGAATTCTTGCTACAAACTCTCTTTCTTCAACAACTCTATATTATCTTCAGTATGCTCATTCGTGCTCTTGCTTGTTCTTAGATAGATCACAATATCGTCCCAATAAAGACAATACGAATTTGTACAGATAAGGTTTGCACACTACGGTTCATGAGGTCCATAAACACAAGCAGGTGCGTTGGTCAACCAAACGGCGTAATTGGAAATCTATCAATGTCCATATCGAGTTCTCTGAAGGCAAGTCTTCGTCATGTCTTCTTCTCCGAAACCCTCAAATGGTGATAACCCGATCTTAGGTCGATCTTCGAGTAGACACTCGACCTTTGAAGGTTGATGAATAAGTCATCAATTCTCCGGTAGCGGATACGGTTCTTCACCGTTAGTTTGTTTTAGTTCCCGATAATCTCATGCCACATCCGTTAACGAATCTATCTTTCTTCTGGACGAAAATAGAACTAGGAGCTCCTTATGGTGACAAACTAGGTCTTTAAAGACTTTGTCAGAAAGCGCATGTAGTTGATCCACCAATTCTTTCCATTTTCTGATGGGGCCACTCGATAAGGTGCCCGTGCTACATGTTGCAGCCAAAACCCCAAAGGTACTATTTCGATGTGAAATTCCACTTTTCTGGTATGTGGGGGAAAGACCTAGCAAGCCCTTGGGGAAAATACTTTGGGAAAATTTTTGACTATCGCTTACATCTTGCAGTTGCTTCTTCTTGACTTGGCTCATAGTCTCCTTGATGTAAATATGTGCCAACAAGCGGACGTGACCTCCTTTTAGCAGTTACTTCTGGGTCTTGGTGCACGAGATGATCTTTAGTCGAGTCCCGGTTTATTTCTACTTCCGTTCTATGAAAATTAAGATTTCGCCCCCAAAGGAATACGAACGATCTTCTAGTACAGTCAATAGACGGCATCTTGGTATTTCGTCAAACCTAGTCCATCATGCCAATTATGGCGTCATAAGTACCCATTTCTATAGGCATTTTAGGTCGGACTGAAACAGGATGTTCAGGAAATTTAACGTGCAAACCCAGTAATCCGTATTTACCCAAATTATTCTACCATCAGCTATACCTCAATCGCTATAACCAAGAATCTAATGTAGTAGGGGCTATATTAATCAAAGTACTAAATTGAGTAGGGACACGAAAACATCTATCTGCCCCTGTATTAAATTAAAATGGAAGCACAACGGTTGTATTTAGGAGAAACGTACCCGTCACAACGTGTTGTTTGGTTTTGCCCTGCATATCCCACAGTATAAGGCCTTGGCTACAGCGTTACCATTTCCTGGTTCTTGTTCTTCATTGGGGCGGCAAGTTCCTTCTTGAAGTAGCCTGGAGCCCAAACTCAAAGGCAAACGATGGCATTAGTATTTGCCCTTTGGGTCTAGGGTTGTTGTTTGTTTCGGTTTGTTGTTGTTATTGTTATTGCGGTTGTTGTTGTTGTTATTTGCAGTTGAGGCCTGGCTCCTACAGTCCTTGGCCATGGTGGGCCAGCTTCTTGCAGTATTGCATGTTGTATACAAGGACCGTAATGGTTGAAGCTTACCACTTGGGACATAGGAGGTTTAGTCCCTTCATATAGGTTTCTTGTCTTCGTTCCCCTGCAGCAAGCCCTGCCTGTTGCTTCTGCCTTTTGTTCTGTTGTTGGTTATGGTTATTTCGGGGTTAGGTCTTTCAAATTTCCTCTTGTTTTTGCTGTCTTCAGCAAAAGTGGTAATTCTCTATCCATTAATTCAGTCGCCTGCTTCTCAATAGCCTCTTGCATGGTTCGTCGGCTTCGAGGCACAACACTTGAGTAAAATCAGGTCGGGGCATCCAACGACATACCTTCATTTTGTCAGTCTCTTCAGGAAACACCTGTCACACTACAATGCTAGTTCCCTGGAAAAGTTGGTTGTAAGCTACCAACAATCGGTGCTTTTATTTTTGGTTCATATTTCTGCCTCAATCTTCTTGATTCATTCTTCGGTACAATATTTAGTTGTCATTTCTTTTTCAAGTCAGTCAAGTCATGGCATATGCAATATTCATTAGTCACTATCCGAACGTGAGGTTCCACATGTAGAGCATTCCCATAAGAGTACAAGTGGCAAACTTCACTTGATTTTCCACAGTGCAGTTACTTATGCGAAACACAGTTTCCATCCTCTCAAACCATTGGGTCAAGTCGACCACTCCTTTTGTGCCCCTGAAGAATAAGGGTTGACATTTCATGAAGTCTTGATAAGTGCACTCCCTAATAGCGCGTTCGTTCCTTCTCACACATGTTCCCGAGGTATGGCTATCATCACCATTTCGGGTCATAGCACGTGCTGCCAATACAGCAGTGACACCCTCTTCGATCATGGCCTGAAGTTGGGCACTGGGTGAGCGAGTTGGTGGTATGACGTCGTCTGTGACTGGTGGTTGGTGGTTGCATCTGGGGTTGAACCTCGTAGGCCTCTCATCGTGGTGCCATTTCTTTAAATCACAAGGAAAACTAATACCCGTTGATTTCAAAATTCTTAACCATAACCAGATGTATACATACTAAATAATACGAGATCACTAGACATGGTGTGTGAAATACACAACAGTATTGGAACATTAACAAATCGACTTCATTTCACAATGTAATTCGATTTCATATATAAAACATAATCCATCCCTTTCCATATATAATCTAGAAATATACATGATCTGTTTTTCGACATAATGATTCACCTATGCTTAGGATACAAAATGACAAATTCAACATAGAGCCCTCTAGCCAGGTTGACCCGTAATACTTAAGTAGGGCATACAGGATTGACTAATCGAAATAAAAGATCTATACTGGATATAGTTATTCCTAATCAAAAGATCTTCCGACCTGCTAGCTGGGGGGTTAACCCATAAACTTAACAGATGCATAGTAGATACAATCAATAACCAAAGTCTAGGAATCTACCAGTGTCCTCCAATGTGTCAACGCGTGCTACACGCTTCAGGGCTGGGTAGCTTTGATATGCTGAACAGCAAGATCATCTGCAGCCTGACGCTGCCACTCGTGGCGATGCACCTCAGTCTCTAATACTGTAACTCGTGCCTCTAATGCTCGGCAGTGAGCTTCAGACCTTAGCCAGGACTGACGGCGTCTCCATACTCTCTTGTCGTAAGCAAGTCTCTCTCCCTCAATCTCAATCTCAGCTCTCACAGCTGCCTACGATCCCTTCTAGGCATCGTGATGTCGTGTTCAAACTCTGAACTCTCTCTAGTGCAAAACATCTACCTGGTAAGTGACCCTCTGTTGACCAAATATAAGGCTGGTACCTCATCCTCCTCTTAGTTATCTCGGAGTCTGTCTCTAGAGTGGGTCCTGTGTCTTGATGCGAGCAGTAGACCAGAATAGAACTCTCCCTAATCTTACACCCAGGTTTGGGAGTATTAAGTAGCACGTCTTTCAAGGCGCATGTCAGCCTCGAGAATCTCAGCTTGCGGCTAGTAGCTGGTTGGCATGTACGAGGATAGGTAAAACAAACGGTGGGGATCCCTGGATGGGAGTTGTGAATGTTAGGTCGGATTGGTGCTGCAGCTCTGATATGTGCTTATTCTAAACATATATTTTTACTCCTCTAAAAAACGAGCTTAAATGACCAAAAACAGACAAAAACTGCCAAATATATGTTTGTTTTGCATTTGTATTGTGCAGGAAGTGGATATCAACAAAAAGACAGGATACAGCCAAAATGACAAAACTGAGCATGGAATGGAAAAGACTGTGCAAAATCAAGGCCAAAGTCCAAAATTGCCAAAGTCAGAGTCAATACTGAAGAATCAGCAGTCAAACCGGAGCCGAAACTGAAGAATACTATTGAAAGCAATCTTTACCCATCTGATGGGTCGGGAAAGCCCAATAGTATATCTATGAAGATGGTTGATTTGTGAAGACCAAATGGGCCCTCAAATATATTACAACAGTCCCATTTGTGTGCATTGACAAAGCTGTGAAGACTTTTGAAGGCCAATCCTAGCCATGTTACAGCAATCTCAGCCATTGTACACTAAAAACCCACTCTCACCTTTTGGGCTTGAAAAAGCAAATAACCAAGCCTACACCTTATTGGGCCCAAACCCAAACCCAGTGGGCCCAATACAAGCCCAAGCCCAACAAAAGCCCATTAATCCTTTTTATAAACTTTAGGGACTAAAAAGGTCATTTTTAAAAGTGTTTTATAAAGAAAAATGGAAAAATAAAAGAAAGGTACTTAAACTTGCCAAATGGCAGTTTTCTTTTAGTATAAAACCACAAGGTGGTGCTGCAAATTGCAATATACCTAAAGTCTCTTTATTTCTTTTAGTTATAAAACGACAAGGACCATTTGTGTACAACTCCAAACCTATTTATAACTAATTTTCGGCTTAAAAGAAAAGGAAAAGAGAAGAGAGTTGAGGGACTTAAATTGCATCATCTCCAAACTTGTCTTTTAAACCTGCGTACCAAGAACTGTACCCTCCCATGTACCCGCCAAAACTTTACCACCCCCTTTCCCACGGTTTTTCTACCCAAACCACCTCCCAAGTACTCCACAGCTCCTCTCACCATTCCACAAACCTAGTGCCCCAATAACCCTTTCCCTGCCAATTCACCAACCGAGCCCCCTTCACTGGTTGAGATGTGTTGTAATGTGATCCAAAGGCTTGGGAATTATGTGCTGAGCCTTTCTACACTGCAACAAACCAGCCCAAGGGCTTTGAGCCTTGCTATATTAAGATCCAATAGCAAGCCGAGTCAAAAACACCAATTATTTTTATGTTTTAGCTTAATTTTCAATCCAAGTCTTTTCTTTTAATCTTTAAGTGTACTCAGTTGTTTTTAAAGCTTTATGTTGTAATCTTTCAGTTTTAATCAAAGTTAAGAATTTTCTTGTGTTATTCCAATTGTCAAAATTTCAAGCATCATTTAAGTAGCTTAATTCTGTTTGAATTGATTAAACATATGTTAAAAGTTATATAAATCTACTTCTAGCCCTTATCTCTGCCTTATTTAACCAAACTCAGTAAAAAAAATTCGTTTTTTATATTTAAGGGGGTGTTTGGCATTGCTGTCAAAATGGGTCATTTGGGGTTAACCATGGGTCAAACACACTCAGCCATCTTTGGCTGAGTGTGTGGGCTTTATTAGGCCAAGTTTTATCATAATTTTTTGTTAAAAATAAGTTTTTAGAACCCTTTAATTTTCTGTCAAAAAGCTATAAACCCAAAGTGAGCTAAATAGCTTAAGCTGTTTATGCAGCTTAAGCACTTTGATTTTGTGCTTGTTGTTGTCATTTCTAGCCAAATAAAACCAACATATGTTCCTGTCTATTTTAATGTGCCCAGTAACATGTGTGTAGGTATGCATGTTGGTGTTTGTGAAGTACCCATTTTTCTAGCCACATTAGCAGCAGCTTTACCATAGCTTATGTTCTATATTTTGAATATAAGCTCAATGTGACCACCCTCTCAATCTGTTCTTGGGTTGATTGTTGGGAATAAGCCCTTGTGAGTTATTGGGATAAGCCAAAAAGGCCCTTAAGCACCTGTTTGTTTTCTCCCCTGGTGCTAGCACCAAAACTAAGCCCATTTCTAGCTTATTTACACCTTACGCTATATGATTTTTTTTGGTTATTAATATAGGTTGTAGGTATCTACTATTACTTTTAGGTTTTAAGAGCTAAATCCCTTAAGTAGCTTATTAAGGTAGGTTATTTATAGCTTAAAGTTCCCCCCCTATTTCTGTTTTTTTTAATAAACTGTTTAGATTTAGCTTATAGATTTCAGCTTAACTTAGAGCTTTTTTTGTACCTTGCTTTCATTAGGACATCCCTTAGCCTAGAGTAACGCTATTCACATAGTTTTCTAGCCTTATTTTGTATAGCGTATACCTAAAAAGAAAGGCCACAATAAGCTGTTAAGCTATTTAGCTTTGCAGCTTAACAGCTTAATTTTCTGGTTATTTAGAGCCTTTTCAGCACTTGTGCCTTTTATTAGTAAAAATGATAAGCTTAAATGACCATCTACAACTTTGCTTTTTTAGGTTTTGCCTAATAAGCAGTTAGGATTGGTTTGAATATCGGGGTCCACTCGGGTCAATTGTGTAACTTTCTCTTTTCTAGTTAACACTGTTTACTCCCCTTGTCGTTTGCTGTTACCCGTTTAGCCTTTCAGTCCTTTTCACTGTAGTCCCAAAGTTAACTTTAGTTAGTTTATTTATTTAATTAATTTAATAGGTTGAAATATTAATTAGATTAATTACTTTTAATATAAACAGTTAACTTATTGGGGCATTTTTATATTGTTAGAATTGTGAACTTTTTTTTATTTAATTTTATTGTTCAGAATTTTTATAACTTTAGTCTTTTTCTATTTACTTAGTTTTAATTAGTTTTTAATCTTTAAAAATTCATAAAAAATCCAAAAAAGAAAAAAAAAATATTTTTCTTTTTTATAAAATTTTCTTTTGTCATTTAGTGTCTAGGAAAAATAATAAATTTAGTGTAAGCTTAATTTTTCTTAAATTTCAGTTTTAGACCCGTTTTTACCGGGTACGTTTTACCGTTTCTTTTCGTTTAGCATTCAAACGACCTCCGTTTTAGTTCTAGTTTTCTTTATTTTTCAAGTTAAGTTAATTAGAATTTAATTTTGATTTTTAATTTAATTTAGCATTTATTTTTCTTAATTTTTAATATTTAGGTTTCCCGATACCTTATTCTGTTCCCCGTATTTAATTTAGATTTAATTTTAGGATTTCCCTATAACTAATTTTGTTTCCCGTAGTTTTTAAGATCCCTATTTCCTATATTTGTTTCCCGTAGATTAAATTAGATTTTATTTAATTAATTTTAGTTGTAATTATATCAGTGTTCATATCATATATTCTCCATCAGTCAATTTCTCTTCAAACCAGGATAATTTTCAATTGCAGCCTCGTTGGGACATACGACCCGGGAATATCTCTTCCGGAATCTTTTTATCATTGATTCTTACTTGTGTATTTTAAGTGTATACTATCAACGAATCAATTTTTGGCGCCGTTGCCGGGGAGGCATTTGCTACGATTTTTATCCGACTTTGATCTGAACTTGTCTTATTATTAATATATCATATTAAAAAACACAAAAATATTTTTCTTTTCTTTTTATTAGTACATATCATATAAAAAAAAAAAAAAAAAAAAAAAAAAAAAAAAAAAAAAAAAAAAAAAAAAAAAAAAAAAAAAAAAAAAAAATCAAAAATATAAAAAAATTGTCCATAAAAAAATAAAATTCACTAATTGGTAAAATACCAAAATATAATATTCTCAACTGAGGTATTATCATAATAAGTTCCGGTGAACTATTGAGTTCCCAACTCGAACAAAAGATTTAAAACTTGCCTTCTGTGTCACTTACGATATACGGCTCAACCTCATTCTGATTTAACAAACTATAAAGTGGGTTTTTAAGGAGGGTTGTTCCCTAGGAACTACGACCCGAAAGTGAAATAAGGCTTCGCACTATTCTACTCCTCCCGCTCAGCCTGTGCGTTTTTCATTGTGAGATAGCTACGGAGAAGTAAGAATTTGATTATCAGGTTTAAGTTGTTCTATCATGATTTCTGTCCAATTGAGACATATGTTGTTAATCAAATTCGAAAAAAACCAAAAAATAATCTTTCATTTTTCATCGTATCAGTTAATTTCTTTCCTTATCCCCCTCTTCTCTATTTAATTTGATGACATCATTCGAATTGTCGCTTTTAAAGCGATTAAAGCATGTTCGGCTTGTGGAAATTTGCCTACACTTCGCTTTTGTTGTTCAAAAGAGAAACCAAAAACAAGATTCTTGTTCCAATGACGATCATCATCTCAAGCACACATTAGATGAAAGAATTTTGTTTCGATTTGGAGGGGGGGGACTGTTGCATGGTCTTAATTTGTCTAGAATGTGACTGACTCACGAATAAGATATGGAGAAAGCTTTTCAATAAAGTTTCAAAATATGTCCAACGTGATCCAATGACAATTCCACGTTTGTTAAGTGCTACTCGAGAGCTATTCGTTGTCAAACAAAGTCCACGTGTCAATTCCTCACACAATATCTCCATAATCGTCCAAAAGTGTTGTTTTACGAGTGTGGAGGATTCGTTAGATGGCCATCTTTTGTCAACGATTGCACTTGTACGTTTCTTGTGGGAAAGGTGCTAATGTTGGTTTTAAATTGTCTCTCCTCGCCGTAAACCTCTGTTTATCTCTAATCCAGAGGCCAAACAAACAAACTATTAATGAGATCCCACAAGCTCGGAAAAAGTGATCGCAAATACAAAAATTTTTTTGGTCATGGCCAAAAAATGTGGTTTAAAGGAATATGACGGAGTTTAGTTTGGTTTTTATGTAAGATCCTGGTGTGAAAACAAATGTTTTACAAACTCCGTCTCATCTAATAACACTCCCGTTATTCAAAACATTCTCACACCCGACTCATTCTTATGAGGAATTTTGAAAAAACTATGCCTCTATTATGGTTACGATTGTTCACCCATGTTCACGTCTTATCCTCATATGGAACCGTGTTACAATCAAGACTTTAATTTTCACAAAATTCCTCAAAGTTTTCAACAACAATATCTCTTGTTGTGACTATATTGTGGAGGTCTCATCCTGAGATTTTCGCTGTGTCAACGATGAATGAAGACTATTATCATGAGCAAAATCATTGCTATGATTCTAATTCTTTAGTTTATGACCACTTCATATCCCACTCGCATTTTCCGTCAATCATCAAACCTCCTCAACAATGTGACGGAAGCTTTGCAAGACCAAGAGGACCTTAATGGAATCGATTAAAGCTTTCTTCAAAAAGTTTAATCGTATCTCTTTTGGGGAAAAAGCTAAGGTTCTATTGCCTGTTTGGACAACGTTATTGAAGCTAAGCACGCTAAAACCAGAGGAATGCAAGAATTGCTTAGAAACTTGTTCAAGATGTGAAATTCAGGAAGTGACGAGCCTATCTGATGTACAACAAGATCCGGATTGGAATGCCTCTCGCTCTACCTGTGATGATGATGATACGAGGATTATACCATTGCAAGCAACCCAATTTTTATCAACCGAGGAGCCCGTAACTCTTAATTATGGAGGATGAAGCATCGTGACACTATTTCGGCAAACGGGAATCGGACGAATTCATATATAAGTCTAGTGTTGAAAATCCTTGTTCCAATCCCAAGTGAGTCCAAATATGGTGTTCCCAATGTGTGTGATGTGCCTTTCTTGACCAATTCTGCTCTTGACATTTCAAAAGATCATTTCTGAGGAAGTTTCTTTGAATCTAAACGTTGGATTATACTCTTCGAACTGATGAAGATTCCTTCTCTTAGTAACGATGCTCGAGTATGTTGAGGCATCACCTTCCCAATTCTTGAGCCGTTAGACTCGAAGGTGTGGAGATTGTTATTCCAAAAAGTTTGGCAAGACAATTGCGAGATGACAGTCTTTTAATCAAATAGACGATAGCCCTTCGTGATACATTGTTGAAGTTCAATCGTTTTGATGCTAAAAACGAAGCATTAAAAGATAATCCCGTTCCATCTTCCGTTGTTGTGACCAAGTCTACCTCCACATTTCCTAACCTTCTCTTGGAGGAGACTAACACCTTTGATAATTCTTTGCCCGAATCGGAAACTTTCTGCTTTAATTTGGAAGAGATTAGTAGTGCGAGTTCCACACTACTCTTTACTTGAGTTATCTCTTCTGTTTATATATGCTTTCTACATTGATAACGTTCGTTTTAAAAAGAGAAGAGTTGTGGCAGTACCACCTACTCTATGTTGATTGTTTCTAATATGATACTGTTTATCTTTGATCTTTCGAATGATCAGTGTCCTCCTGCGATAGGATGTGATTTTTATCATGAGGGTACGCCGTATGAATTGCTCACATCATTTCTCCACCGGCGTAGGATCGTTTCTGCTTTAAGATTGAGCCGAGCTGGGCAATTTAAATGGAATGTGGTGGGAAATATTTTCCAGAAAGCGAATAGAGATTTCATGTGCTTATATGTTTTGCCCACCCTTGAGTTAGATTTCCATACTTTAGTGAATCCATTTTCGCTTATGTTGTTTTGGTCTTTCTCCCATTCTTTTCTTCCCCGTTATTCCACCTTATCTTCTTCCTGTGGGGATGAAAGACACCATTTCTTTGATCACGGCATTTCAAAATGTATCATTTTTCTAGGCCGGTTCGTATCTCATCGGAGTGGGACTTTCATGAATTCAAATGAATTATCGTAGTCATTGAATGAGAAAAGCCCGATGATAATTTTAATTTCACTTGTTTCCTCAAGGATCCAAAATCTTGTGTTGGGTCAAGCATCAGCGACCTAAACAAGCGCTTCTGTGGGAGGCACCCCTGCTATTATCATAGCTTATCGTAGTCAGTACGTAGTATGTAGTGTCTAAACTACGTGTTTGTGTTGTTGTGAAAAAATTTTGCTTATCATTCATCCACTTACCGTGTTTCCATGTTGTTGTATATGTTGTACAGGATGCTCCGGATGTGTAAGATCTCAGTTTTGTCATTTCATCAAGAGTTTATCATCTCAGCTTCATTTGGGATCCGATATCCTAATCATTATCGACTAAACGTTTTATCTTTTGGGCATACCTCACATAAATGGCCTTCAGGATTAATGTAGTAGAACCTTCAAACACATCGACGGTCGATGGTTTAGTTCATAGTTTGGGGGGTATCTCTCGATTTTGCTTGTTTCCTGCAGGCATTGTTTCCACGTAAAAAAAAAAAATAAAAAAATAACCCGGGTTGTACCAAACGAAATACAATAAAAATGAAAAAATTAGAAAAATTTTCAAAAATATAATAAGTGTTTTGTCACAAGTTTTGCTTGTTCTCTTCGTGGGATTTAGAAATAAGAAATATTTTTTGACTTGATCGGGCGTGTTGAGCCTCGCTTGTTCTTTAGGCCAAGCTTTCACGAATTCTATAGCTTTTGAATTTTAAAAATTGAAGAAACGAGAAATGATTAGAGTTAAATACAAGTTTTATGTGCAAGCAAGATTCAGTCTAAAACAAATTATTACATGTTCACTGTGTTTTTCTCTCCATATGTGAATAACTTCTAATCCAACTAATCATTACGTATCAATTAATTCAACTAAGTTAATCTCAATGTTATCAGAAAAAGCCTTCAAATTTGTAACTTGAGTTTTCAAAGCGGAGATTTTGTTCAGTATGTAGTGATATAAAAGATCAAATGCCCAAAGACGCTTGAATAAAAGTGAATGCAAAAATGCAATGATGTCTTTTGAACATGGCTATTTTGCCAATGAAGACATACGTTGGATATTTATGGGAGCAAGTTAAGATGTGTCGTTTGATTCCTACTCCGCTAGCAACGAGGTGGGGGTTCAAACTAAGACGTCTTTTGTTTCTAGGTGAGTTGGTGTATGTTGTTATCTCACAATGGAAGATAGGTCTAGGTGAGGGTTTCAAACTAAGACCTCCAATCTTTCAGCCATATTAGGAATTAAGGTGTTGATGTGTGATTTCCCCATCTACGCTAGAAACGGGGGAGGTTTTCAACTAAGAACATCGGCGTTGGTTGAGATATCCTGCACTCCGTCCAACCCACGAAGGTAGGGGTTCAAACTAAGGCAACGCATTCCTACAGCTTTAAGACACCTTATGATTATGATGTTAAAAATGTTGCAAAAAAGTTCTAAAGTGTTAAATACTCGAAATCAAGTTACGACGTTTAATAAGTTGTTGCTTTGAGTCATGATTCATTTTGGATTTGACTATGAAAATGAAGTTGGCAGGATGGTTAATTTAAAATGGATGTACACTACATTCAATTCATAATCCATGTTGGGAGTTGAAAATTCAAAGTCAGATGTATGGGGCTTAATCATATAAACTTATATCGACAATGATCTTGTTTAATTGATTAGCTTGGAACTTGTGTGAAAAATCGAGGGACGATGAATTTATCCGTCAGGACATCCGTAGATTCACTTTACTCGGACGCTTCTCATTCTATCGATCCCTGTTTTACATAAATTTAAAGAAGTCAAAAATGTTTAAAAAATGAGAAACAGAAAATCCATAAAATATTAGTTGTAAGGATAGTAGTAAATTTAGAAAATGGTGAAAACGGGGCTTTACGTCGTTTATTCATAAATTGTGTGAGGTCACACAATACCTTAGTTTGGGGGATTTGATATGTGCTTAATTCACACTATTCTCTGTACCTACTAAAAAAACGAGCTTAAATGGACCAAAAAAAGACAAAAAACTGCCAAATATATGTTTGTTTTGCATTTGTATCTGATGCAGGACGTGGATATCAGCAAAAGACAGAGAAAACCAAGACCAAACCCTCACCCCTAATGACAAAAAAATTGAGCATGGAATGGAAAAGACTGTAACAAAATCAAGGCAATGCTCAATAATCTGTCCCAAGCGAGTTCAATACGAAGATCAGCAGTTTCAACGCACACGGAAAGCGGAACTGAAGAATAGGTGGATGCATCTTTACCATCTGGTTGGGCGTGGGAAAGCCCAATTCGTATAGCTATGACAAGACTGTGAAGACCTAGATGGGCCATCTCAATCAATTAAAAGCCTTTTGTGTGCATTTTGACAGAGACTGTGAAACTTGACGGCCACAATCCTAGCCTTGTGCAGCCATTCTCAGCCATTTGGTACACTAAAAACCCAATCCTACAGCTTATGGGCTTGAATAAGCCAAATATCATGCCTAAACCTTATTGGGCCCAAACCCACACACCCAGTGGGCCACAATTACAATCCCAGCCACCAAACGAAAAGCTCCAAATCCTTTTTTATAAATCTTTAGGGACTAAAGTTGTCATTTTTAAAAGTTTTTTTCTATAAATGGAAAATTGGTAAAATAAAGTAAAGGTTATAAACTGCAAAATTTTGCCATTCTTTACCCCTTTTTAAAACACATGGGCTGAAATGGTAAATTCCAAAACCCTACTATTATCTGATCTTTGTTAATAAAGACCAGAGGACCAGTTTTGCAATTTACCCTAATTTCTTAATTCTTTTGTTATAAAACGAAGGGACATTGCTGACACTTTCCAAAAGTCCTATTAATAACTAAAAAAAGGGCATCAAGTAAAATGCAAATTAGAATAGAAAGTAGAGGGGCAGAATTGCATCTTTTTCATATACTTCCCATTTAAACTCTCGAACCAACTGTGTATCCCACACACTTGGCGCCATAACATTTCGCCATTCCATGTTTCTATCCCAACCACTCTATTGACTCATTCACAGCTCACCCATCACACTTCCCATCTTACCAGCCCTATAAACATGCCCACTTGGACATTCACTCAACCGTAATATCCCCCATCACATGGTGAGATGATGTTGTAAAGGCAATGGAAGGCTAGGATTGCTTTGAAGAGCTTTGTACTCACACAGCTAACACAACCCAACAAAGAAAAGGGCAAAGGACCTCTATTAATAGAACTAAAGAACATAGACGAAAGTCATGACACCACATTGTTTTACCTGTTTTTTAGTTTGAAAGTTTTTACTTAAGCCTTTCTTTTGTATTATGTACCTCGTTTCTTTTTTATGTTTTATGTTGTAAGTATGTTCTGTTTTAATAAAAAAGTTAAGTGTTCTCTTGATAATCACCACTGTTGGGATTTAAAAATTCATATACAAGCTTTGAATTCTGTTTTACATGTATATATCAATGTCTCAAAGTTGTCACACTTTACTTATAATCTAATTTCTTGGCCATTACCTCACTTAAAAAAGTCAAAAACCCGAAATTTATAACTTAAGGGAGTGTTTGGCATAGACCTTAAAATGGGTCAAAAAGGGTTGGTTATGGGTCAAGTGCACTCAGCCACTTTTGGCTGAGGTGTGTGGGTTTTTTCATGTAGCCACTGAAAAACACCACTGTTAGTTTGAAATAAAATTTTTAATGTGTACTTTTTGTTTCTGTCAGAATTTCATAAGCATATCACAAAGCTAAACCACTTAAGTGCTTATGCAGCATAAGCACATTGTTTTAAATGGCTCTTTGGTGTTGTTTTCTACCTATTTACCAAGCCCTTGTTCTGTCTCTGGTTTGACAGCATAAGTCAAGTGTTTGTGTATGCATATGTGTTTGTGAAATCAACCCACTTTTAAGCCCCATTTATCAGCAGCTTTTTCTAAGCCTTAAGCCCCAAAATTTTGAATATAAGCTTATTTGTCTACCCTTTTCTTCTGTTGTACTTGCCTTTAAGGCAAATAAAGCCACTCTTATGAGTTATTTGCATTTAAAGCCCATAACCAAAAAGAAGCCCCCTAGTCACTTGTTTTTGGCTCCCCCTGGTGTGAGCACCCAGTTAGCCCTTTTTTCTAGCTTATTTTAAATATAGCCATAGAATTTTATTGTTTCTTAACATAGCTTATAGGTAGTTTTATTAGGTTTTTAGCATCTTTTTTCCATTTGCTTAGCTATTTAGTAGCTTGTATAAGGCTCAAAAGTGACCTTTTTCTGTTTTCCTTTTTGCAACTGTTAGACATAGCTTAATTTTGACTTCCAGCTTATTGTAGGCTTATTTAGATAACCTTAGCTTATCTTTAGGACCAACCCTTGCTGTGACTTATCCCCCTAGCTTTTCTTAGCTGATTTTGTTGCTTAAATCCCAAAAAGAAAAAGCTAAATTAAGCTGTTAAGCTTATTTAGCTTTGCTAGTCCAAAAAGCTACTATTTATGGCTTATTGTGGCGTTTCAGCCTCTAGTCACTTTTTATTAAAAAGGATTACAGCTCAAGCCCCTTAAATAGTTTGCCTTTTTAAGTTTCAAAAAATATAGCTGTTTGGACCCACTTTGTAATCGGGGTATCCAACTGGGGGACTTTGTTTGTGTAACTTTCTCTTTTCTAGTTAACACTGTTACTCCCCCTTGTCAGTTTGCTGTTACCCCGTTTGTCCTTTACAGTCCTTTTCATGTTAGTCCAAGTTAACTTTAGTTAGTTAGTTGATTTAATTTAATTAATTTAAATTAGGTTTTAATTTTAATTAGTTTAATTACTTTTTGATTAAATACAGTTATAATTGGGCATTTGTATTTTTTTAGAATTGTTAAATTTTTCCTTTCTTTTAATTTGTTTTTTCTCAGAAATTTTTATAAACTTTTATTTTTTTTTGTCTTTTTTTTTCTTTTTCTTAGATTTAATTAGTTATAATCTTTAAAAATTCATATAAAATCAAAAAATTAACTAAAATAAAATATTTTTCTGTTTTTACAAATTTTCTTTTGTCATTTAGTTGTCTAGGAAAATTATAACATTTAGTATAGGCTTAATTTCTTATAATTTTTCAGTTTTTAGACCCGTTTTTTACGGTGCGTTTTACCGTTTCTTTTGGTTTAGCATTCATCGACCCTCGTTTTAGTTCTAGTTTTTTATTTTCAAGTACCGTTTATTTAGAATTTAAATTTAATTTTGATTTTTAATTTAATTTAGCATTTATTTTTCTTAATTTTTAATATTTAGGTTCCCGATACCTTATTCTGTTCCCCGTATTTAATTTAGCTTTAATTTTAGGATTTCCCTATCTCCTATATTTGTTTCCAGTAGATTAAATTAAGTTTTATTTAATTTTAGTTGTAATTATATCAGTGTTCATATCATTAATTTCTCCATCAGTTCAAATTTCTCTTCAAAACCAGGATAATTTTAAATTGGTAGCCTAGTGGGGGGGGGTGACATCTCGCACCTTGGAATATCTCTTCACCGGTATCTTTTTATATTGATTTTGCCCTAGTAGTATTTTATTACGTATTACTATTGGCCGGAAACCAATAAGCGAAGTTCTTGAATATTATGATGAATGTTTATGGTCGATATATTCCAATATCTTGACACACTCTATCTTATAAGGTGTTGTGACATCAATCTTGATAAACAATATCATCTTTCAGCAACCTTCCAAAGTGTGAAAGTATTCTTATCTTTAAATGTATTATGAAACTTTGCTCTTTGTTGAGATCAACTTTAATTACTTGGGTCATCATCAAAAATGAACTCATACCATGACTAGTATTGAGTTGTTCATCTCAATACGATTAGCATCTGTACACAAACATATACACGATGCTTTTAAAATCCGTTAAACAATGAATATAGTCTTACATAATGTTGGGCACTCATAAACTTAGCTCATTGTATCATTTAATTGCCACATAAATTATTGCAATATATATTCTTTTGATTTTTCATTACTTTAGACAAATCCATTATCTAGGAGTGATTTCCTAATCCAACAAACATATTTCATTCAAATATTCAAATTTTTTAATTATCTAATAACTTGCGACTAAATACCCAAGTTGTCAAAAATAATCTTGCATTTATGCATTGATAAAAAACTATTTCTCTACACAATATGAATATTCATAGAAATCCTTTAGGTCCAACTTAAGATTTCATTCATGTTCCTCTTATCAAAAGATATGCATCTATGAGGAATTTCTAAATGTATGTCAATAATTGTATTAGATTTATATACAGCTATTGTTCATAGCTATAACCATTATTTTAAGGTTGTAAGTTGTATTTCTTAAATCTTTAGGTTTGAAGAAAATACCGGAACATAATACTTCCACTAGCTTTTAGTAACATACTCAAGAGTTATCTTGATTTACAATAAACTTAAGTTTATCACTCCTAGTTGCTGTGCAATATTCCTTACTTGGATTCTTGCCGTTTGTTTACACTTTATAAAGATTATTTGAATTTATTTAACTCTCCATTGATTACTAACGTCATCGCAATAGTAATCATTTATAGGAAGAGTTTTAAATTCATTGTCATATTTCCATCTATTCAGGACCAACGATATTCCAGAATTTGCGAAAGAATTCAAAGGTAAAACCGTCCGGCCCAGGAGATTTATTTTCACCACAATCACAATCAATTGCTTGAGTATGATTAAAATCCTATTATAATGCATGCATCAAATATGTGTAACACATTGTCCTTATGAGCTTAAAACCAAGAACCAAACTACTTGGGTTTTTTTTTCTTTGAAGAAACTCATTTTAACTTCACAGTCTAACCATTAGTTAAAGATCAATCAAGTTCCAAAAATGATTATCTTTATGGACAACATCTTAACATTCATAGTTTGAGTCATTAATCAAATTTAAAATTCAACAATGCATCTTAATGGTTTTACCATGATACTAAATTCAAAATTCAATAATGCATCTTTAATAGGTTCACCATGACCCTGTGACTCATATTCCTCAATACTGATATAACATTTATCAATCAAGTATTTGAGGTATCCTTGCATATCTATGAATGAAAAATATATCATTATAAGGTTTAACATTTAAAGCCTCGATATGATATTTACTAGTGTGTTTAGAAGGTTATGTATTTTGTATTTTTATCTCCTTTAGATCTAAAAATGCTCCCACTTGCCTTTTGTAATTAAAGACTCTTCTATAATTACTTAGCATGTAGAGTAGCAATTACAAGATACATTGACAGTTCTTAATATCATTCTTCATAAGACTTTTAACAAATTCAGAACTTCAATTTTAAGACTTAAAGGGAGTCATCATATTTCATAATTATGATGGTGTCTTATTTAACCTTCTAGGTTGGAGTTTTATTTGAGTATATACAAGACATACTCAATTTCAAACCTTGACAGATTTGGAGCTAAAATATTAAAGTTATCAAAATCAAATAATTCCAAAGAATTTGATTCAACACTCTAGACATACCATGAATATGTGGTATTCTATGAGTAATTTTATTGTGAGACTTTATCACAATCTTTTAAATAACTTAATACTCTTTAGGTCACATACTTATCAATTGTGTCAAACCAAATTGAATAGATAGTATTTAAAAACCTATTTGCATGCAATAATGTATACGGCTTTAACTATTTCAAGAAATCTATCAATGTTAACTATACATTATTTTGCCTTTGAACAATTCAAGGACTTTTGTTCATGTCATAGCCAGAAGATATAACTTACTTTATGTTATAAGTCTTTCAACATTTAAAGGACTTCATGTTTATTAATTTACATTAAACATAAACATATTTAACTAAAGTAATTCTGAACACCAACTCTTGGCTTCAGTAGTAATTTCAAGTTAATCAAGATTACTTCATTATTTGTGACATTCCAAGAGCACATAAACCTTTTACTTGAAGTAGTTTATAAATTAAGATTACTTCATTATTATGGACATTCCAAAAACACATAAACCTTTTACTTGAAATAGTCTTTAATTCATATCTCGACATATTGTTTCTTACTTTACGGTCAAGAGAAATTTTAATCATATTGTTTTTGTCATGTGTTGTTCTTGCACACAATAAAGATTTCTCCCACTTGTGCATGACACAACATCATACATGTAGTTAAACAACACGACATTCGTTTGTTTATATGGACAATATGATAGTGTCACAGATATTAGCGTTACAAGTAGATATAGAACCATTTTGTTTAATAAGAAATAGTGCATGACT
Source organism: Tanacetum coccineum (assembly GCA_026074375.1). Taxonomy (NCBI): domain Eukaryota; kingdom Viridiplantae; phylum Streptophyta; class Magnoliopsida; order Asterales; family Asteraceae; genus Tanacetum; species Tanacetum coccineum. The sequence goes on from BQNB010049209.1 coordinate 37,717, forward strand.
ATCCTTAAAACCATGAGTGTCTATAGTTGGAAAATTATGCATTATATCAAGACAAGCGAGAAATAATCTTGGTTACTAACAAGATAATAAACCTTGCAGCTCCCACTGAATTAGACAACATTACATTAATGTCTTATTCAGAAATAAATCACGATGCTCCCACTAGATTTGACAACATTGCAAGTGTTCCATAACCAGTGAAAACAAATAGTGATCTATTTATTTTTCAACTTTCTTTTTTTTTTTTGAACGGCGACTTTTATTAAGAAAAACTAGCAAGGAGCTAGAAATTACAAAGAAATAAGAGACGGGTTTTTATACCAATCGTCCCAGCTAAATGCAAATTTCTCCTTAATTTAGATTAATACAAACAACTAGATTATATTATTAGTTTGCCTTACATTTTTTTTTTTTTTTTTTTTTTTTACTGGTATTACTGGTATTTTTCTAATCAAGGAAACTCATTTAAACTTCTTACATTAAGATGTTATCATTTGAATAGCTTTAAGACATATTCTCTTATTTATTATATGCCCCCCCTTTAAATCTTTCAAAATTTATTCACCATGAAATCTATATGAAAATATTTAGTCATGCAAATATCTTAATTTTTAGCTTGCTATGAGTTTTGTTACATTAGGACAATTTCTACGTTCCTATTATAACTTTTCGGAGCAAGAAAGATGATAGGAATGACTATCCTTGTTCCTTACAAGGAAAGGAGTCTCGGTTTGACTTCTTTGATAAAGAAATAAACCATTGTTTATGGTTTAATCGTTGCATTAATACTATTAATAGAATCGCAAAATTTAATTTTAGTATTTTCGATCTCCTTGAAGAAAATTAACTACCCATGTTTAGTCAAATAATAACAATTTATTTTATAGGTTAGGATCTAATTGACATATCACACCTGATCTCTTGATCTGCTAGGTGTATTCAAATCGGTAGCTAATCAACGATTGATAAATTCTACAACTTTTGTACTCCTTCTAACCATATGAGATTTACTTTATTACCAATAATATCTAGTAAGCATGTTTCATCCATCTATGCCGGGGTTATGGGTCTAAACCACAAACAACGCTAAGTCGCTGTTCCAATCAAAAACTGTGAATATGTAACTCTCACCGTCTCACAGAAAGTGTATAATCACCTTGAGATTGCAAATTCCACCACGTCTCACGCATAGTAAAGAGCAATTACAAGTGTCTTTTACAATTGGTTGGCAACAACTTAGTTGAAAAATGGGTATTTTATTTTGTAGTGTCAATATGTAACGAAGAAGCATGCTACATCTTTGTATCATATGATTTTAATAAAAACTTTATCTCTAATTATGTTATTTTACAGGTATCACCTATTATTCGTAGCAAGTAAATAATAGTGAGACCTTAAAATTGACGAATCACGTATCTTTAATTATAAATATGTGCGTTTTATCGCGGAAATGATTAAGATATGATTAAAATCATTTCACAAACCCTAGACCATTAGCGACCCTTTTCCTATTAGTATGCAAGGTAAAGAGAATATACAAGTAGTCACAGGATTATAGGGTAATGGTATTCTACAAGACCGGAGGTCTTGAGAGTTCTCCCGAACCTTATCCTTGCATCGAAGTAGTTTTTTGCAAATTACGTCATTGATAAAAATTAAAAACTTTATTTAGAAAAAAACACATACTGACTTAACTAGTCCATAACTAAAATTGATTTCAAAGAATTTGTGATGGGTATATTTATTTTTCGATAAACCCTTTTATTTTTCACAATGTCCAAACTTTAAAATATAATAATACAATATAAACACTAAACTTATTTCACATAACAATTATTCAAAACAACACTTAACAATTAAGTCATGCAAATATCAATTAATGATGATTCTAATTATCTAATAATTAAACTATGTATATATTCATATAAGGATCCTGCTTCCAATGAATTCAGCCACATACATCGATATAATCGATTGCGTAAGCCATTTATAAATATATACCACATAGCACATAAAAGTTGATAGAAAATATTAGTCTACTTCAGGCCCTGTCAGGATATAGCTAGGGTCTTCCCCAGCCTTAGCAGTAAACTACAAAGTTGTAGCTTACTGAGTCGCGGATCTACCATAAAAAATTGAATTTTTTCAACATTCGACGAATATTTTATGAATATTTTCGTAACAGTGTGTCTAACAATCCGAAAAACCAAAAAAACTTCAACTTTTAATGTCTATATATTAACTAATCATCAAATTTGCATGTTCAACCAATTAACAATTAACAAGGTTATATATATATATATATCATATATCAATCCATGATAAACTTGCATGAGTTTATCACAGATAACAAATTAACAATTAATTCACAATAAAAACGATCAATTAACAATTTAAACTATCGAGTTTAACACATAAAATTACATACAACCTAGGGTTTCATCTAATTAATTTTATCCATAATAAAGATCTAATCTTTATAATAAAAATCCGCCAAAAAGGCTTATAAAATTAACCAAGAACCCTAATTTGTCCAATTTTACATCTTTGTAATTACAATTTTACACGATGGCTCGTGATGCCACTGTTGGGTTTTTACATCTATTTAACCATTAAATATATCACGAGTACGCAGCGGAAAAGATAAACACGTATAGAATATGTAATTAACAAGGGTTCAAGAAAGTGTGTACCTTTTAGCAATTAACGAATACACCGTCTTGAATATACGCGTGTGTATAATAAATAATACAACGCGAAAACCGCCCAAGTTACCAAAGTAGATAACCTCTATGGTATGCACACACTACACGTCACCGTGATACGTTAGAATGCTAGTACTTGCTTCACGAATAAAACAACCGAACACGATGTTCTTGTTATTGGATATTACGTTGATCGAATATAACCCTTGTATTCAATTTGCCGATTTATGTAGACAAAAGAATAAACACCATGATATCAACAACATACATAACATCATCATGCATTCTGCATGCGTATGATGTTCATGTATATATCACATGCAACTAACTTGTATCAAGGTTTAAGGGATGTTATCTAGAATCGGTCTCAGCATATAGTAATATATGTCGTGTGTCTTTTGGGGATACATCCTCCTCACATTTACATGATCCTGAGGGGTCATTATAGAGTATTAACTTGGTCTTCAAGTTAGAAAATACCACCTCATCTGGTTTAGCGCTTAGAAACGGACACTCTGACACATAATTCTTTTTCTAGTTGGACCGTTTTTGATATTTCGTGAAACATATTATATAATTAATATTAATTATACGATTAATAGTTATTCAATTACATTAATAAATGTATCCATCTGTGTAACGTCGTGGGCCCAATATGCTCATAATTTCTGGCCGTTTATTTATTTATGATATGGACATATCCAACACATCCCATCATCGAGATGGCCGGGAATCTCTCGTATTATGTTGTATATAGCACACAATCATCAAATTTTAAACTTTGGCTTTTAATCTTTGTTTTATTGCGGAGATCCTTGCTATGTTTTCGAAAATAGTGGTTGATAATTTGTCGTTCTGACCTGAAAGGCAAAGCAGCCATGGCGTAGAAAATAAACGTCAACGCAAGGAGGAAGCCGCAAAGCAATAATTCAACTATGCCTAAAAATAACAATTATGCTTCCGTTCAAACAACAACAAAGAAGATGAAGAAACCACCGGAGATCATTGTATTTTTCAAAAAATAGTTGGTCAAAAAAATTTGCACACCTACTAAAGGCAAAGCAAGCCATGCAAAGGAAGATGTCGCAAGCAGCAAAACAACTATGCCGGCAAATACAATTATTCTTCTGTCTCAACAAATAACAAAGAAGATGTTAAAAGAAGAAGCCCTTTTCAACTTATATTTCAGTTTGTCCGTCGAGAAGCCTCTCGTTCAAACTGTGGGGGAGTATTAGCTGAGTCATTCATGATTAGATATGAATTGACATTATCATTTGTCATTAGATAATTGATTCTTTTAGCCGTATGCATTAATTGTGATTATGGGCCTATCCCATTATAATCGGTAGTTTTATGGGCCTATCCCATTATAATTGACATTATCATTATCATTTGTCATTATAATTGTGTATATAAAGTTGGCTTATGAATGAATAAAGATTACGAGGAATTCTCCTTTCGATAGATGCATGAGTTAAAAATGTTCCACCACTAGTATGGTTGCAGGCTTCTAAACTAGGGCTTTATGTTGAATTTTATCAAGTCTTCGCACTAAGCAGTACCCACAATACTTTGAGGATCAGTGTATCAAAATAATGTGAATTCACAGAACATCAATACTGACCATGAAAGTCAAGTGCACCATATATTCCAAAGCTAGGGGGGCCATGTAAAACCAATTATGATGTTACCTTTATCCTAAGTCAAGTTTTTGAAGGTTCTCACCAACA
>BQNB010049210.1:11455-42151 GCA_026074375.1 Tanacetum coccineum
TTTATTTTTCAATCCAAGGTATTTCAAGCACGCAAGCATTCATTCCAAGTATATCTAAGGGTACTCAAGGTGTTAGCAAGCTTAGATTTGGGTTGACAAGGACTTATAAAGAAAACATATCTAGAGTTTTCTTGATTAGGGTTTTGATTTTGGAAGCTTGGTTAGGGTTTATATCTTGTGTTCATCATCCTACTCATCTTCTATAAGGTTTATTTAAAGTATTCAATATTCATTTATTCATTATCTTTTATGTACATAATTGTTATATATGTTAGTCACCACCTAGAGTCATTTTTGTGTTATATAAGGTATTTAGGACCATACTAAATTCGAATTTTTATGTTGTATGTAGTAAAATGATACTTGAAATAAAGGGACATGCTTAGTAAAAGTGTTAAATAAATTATATAAATGATTTACAAATTAAATGGTGTTGAAAGTTTATTTACAAACTTATGTAACAAAGGATCACAAGGACATGAAATTCATTTGAACAAGTGTTATGGACAAATAAAACTTGCTTTATTAATCAAAAACCCTAATTAACTTTTATAAACCTACTGTTGGAATTTGACACTTAACTTATACATTTTATGTTTTATTAAAATAGTACTCCTCACAAGGATCGCGAGCATGTAAGGAACTTGAAAAACGGATTTATAACGAAAAAGATATGACATTTACAAGTTTACGTTAATTAAACGTATAAAAGTGATTTTATAAAAGTTATTTTATATACATACTTACTATTTCGGATCTGAGTTATAAAAATAAATATTTTATAAACATAATACTCTTTATGACGAATCCAAGGACATAAGAAACTCGAGAAACAGAATTAAAATGAACAAGTTACGTAATTATTAAGTTATATATAACTAATTATATAAAAACAGTTTTTATGAACTGTTATGAATAGTAAATGCTACTGTTCATCAGAGGTTTAATTTTTATAAATATGATATTTTGATAGATTTTCTTAATACGAAGTCGTGTACATAAGAAACGTATAAATCGGAGTTAAAACCATAAAGATATGACGTTTTAAAATCACGTGCACTATTTTTACTTTTATACATTATTTTTATAAAACAAATAAATTAATAATGAAGTATCATTATGTAATTCAATAAAAACATTTAATCATATATGTTAGGAATTTTGTATTCATAGTTACTCCTGGTAGATATAGTCATTAATACTGGTAGCATATTAGTTACTCCTGGTAGATATAGTCATTACTACTGGTAACATATTAGTTACTCCAGATAGAGTAATATTGTCATTAGTACTGGTAGTACAATAATGGTTACTACTGGTAATGTTACAGTTAGTCCGGGTAGTACAAATGTAATAGTTAGTTAGGATATGCATGTTTTACAAATGGTACATTAGTAAACAAAAAGTAATATTTTCTTTACGGATACAAATACACATACTTTTAATTTAACAAAGCATGAGTTAATTATTAATTTAACTTTTAAAGATTTAATAAAACCTATTAGGTGGTTGTGTAACTATATAACATGTGATGTTTTATTCATATAAAGTACATTATACTCATACGACCTATAAATAATTAGGTTGCATTTGGATTGCCGAGACGATTCACCTATTTGATTTAGATAATCAATCATTCACTTACGGTGAGTTTATAGCCCCTCTTTCACTTGTTTTACATTTACTTTACAAATCTCGGAGGAGAATACATGCTCAATACAACTTGTTTACATATTCGTTTACAATATCTATAAAACCCTAAACTTAATAAAATATATATTAGCATAAAAAAAAATTACACTGCTAGTATACAAAATTTAATCAAATCAATTCCTATGTCTAAGTACTGATACATGGCATAACTACAATAACAAAAATATGACATTTGAAGCCCACGTTGATAAGTCTAAACATAATACTCAGTCAATATCAACTCCTCCTCATCCCATATTTATCGAATACTCTGTTAATCCATGACCCTCATATATGTATTCAATACTCATTCTTCAGAATATCTCAACACAAAACCTAAAACAAATCTCAACACTTTACTGCGTAAATAAAAGCTTTGAGAGAGGGTTCACGTGAGGTTTTGCTCATATCCTGGAGCTGTGTTTTGGTTCGTATCATTTAAGTTTGGTTCAGTTTCGGTTCGGGCTCTGGTTCGTGTTTCGTTTTGGTTTTAGTACGTGGTGGGTTTAGTTCGTGAGTGGTACGTGTTTAGTTGTTAGTGAACGTATGGGCTTCGACTTTGATCGTATCTCTTTGAATCTGGGTTTTCTTGTTTGGGCTTCGATCTCTTCACGTGCAGCCTAGGGTAATATTTGAACCATCCGTTGATACGTCATAGTCACCTTGCTATATGCTAATATGATATATATGTATATAAATTAGTAGGTTTATTGGTTACATGTTTTAAAGGATGTAGACTAGTGATCATGAAACTAAAAACCATAGAAATGATATATGCATGAATTCTAATGGGTGGGTTAAACATAAAATTAGTAAAGAAGTATGAATGGAGATAAACCATGCATGGATCTGTTTTTTTTAATACTGGACATAAAAGAAATATAGAGGACATGTCTTGAATCAAGTTGATGGTTCTAATGAATGAGTAATTAGGAAGTTTAAAAGATCTAAAATACATGATATGCATGCTTAGTAAATACTAACGCCAAGACTTAGCATGGGGTTCGTCTTATAAAACAAAGTAAAGAGGTTTGATAAAAAAAATAGGAAACTATGTTGCAACAAGGAAGAACAGACGTAGGAAAAAGGAGGTAGTAGCTAGGCTTCAAACATATTCTGACGTGCATGTATCTGACAAAATAAAAGTACACTATAATGATAAAGTAATCTAGTAGAGATAGTATTTCTAGTATCATAACCATACAAATATTAATTTAGTATTTTCATTATTAAGAAAAATGAATATTTATATAACCAAATGAAGTAAATACCAGTTTACCATACTAATAAGGTTTAATTAAATTAATGTGTCACTATATCACAAATTAGATGGTTAATTAATAATTTGTATCCAAATTCATGTAGATAATCTAAAGCGCGAGTAAGTCAATTGGAATTGTCAAGTAAGCGTTGAATTGTTTAAGGTACAGATATTCTATCCTTTATTTTAAGGATTCTCATGACTTTTGCTCCGTATCTATTTGCCTTGTTGAAATCCCTATTTATGTTCCCTATCCTATGATTCGATATTCGTTTGCTATCCTATTTCATAACTTCGTTGAGCCTTTTGAATTCGTTTGATATATGCTTCATTTGACATTTCATATAAAGACGATTTATATAAACTTTTGCTTGTGCAGGTTATGGCTGCATCCACTATTCCCGTCTCTGCTGAGGAGAATCTTGCGGACCCGATCGATATCCGGGTAGATGTCATTCACCCAGAGCCTGTCGATCAGTTATCGCTTTCCGTCAGCATATCCATTATGAGACACAAGCCCAACACGGGAGGCATACGAGCATAATACAAGAGCATTTATTAGGAGTGCCCATACAGGAGGATGTTGACGCTCTGAGATTTAGGCAGCACACATTGCTGAGGCAGAAAATGCTTCATTGCAAGCTAGGATCAAGACTACAGAGGCAATCGAGAAGATTACTCATAACCGTGAGAGACAGGCTCGTGTTAAGATTGAGCAGCAGTTGGCTGTGGTTCAAGAGTCCCAGCGACAGGACCGAGAGGACTTTAGGAAGCTCAAGGAACTCGAACCTCAGTCCCCAGTATCGGACGGAGCACTTATAGATATTCTTGCTTCATGATTGATGTACTAGCTTTATTGGAGATTTTTTAGTACTAAGAAAACATGTAGTCTTTGGTGGGAAGAAACAATGAACCCAAAAATCATCAAATGTGGTATTATGAAAACTTCGTCAATTTTATTCCAACTCTCTATTATCCATGCAAACCGCTTACTAAAACATTATGATTTTATGAAACGTATCACTGTCACACAATAAACTATTTCGTTGTCTCTCATAAACTGTTTCATGGGCAATTTTTTTTAAACTATTTTGTTATAGATTCGTAAACAATTGGTTATCACAACATATACTCCTTACTATTACATTATGAACTGACACGTGAATCCTTCGAAGTTTATTTTGATACCACCTCATGAACAATTTTAGTATTGTCTCATAAACAAAGTCGATGTCATTAACAAACTACCTTACTATCGATTGATAAACTATCATTTTATAAACCATCTTACTATCGTTGACAAATTATCTTACCAATCGTTCAATAAACTAACATTTTAATATAAACATTTCTCAATTCATTTCACAAATACCTTATAAATTACCTTCTTGACATCTTATATACTATTTTGAAATCATCTTAAAAACTATGTTACTACCACTTTATGAAGTATCTTGTTCTTACCTTATGAAACCATTTCTCATCACATAAATTTATTATTATTATCACTCATTAGTCATGTTAGCGACGCTTGGAAAACCATCATAAGATTTCACACAAACCTTTATTTGTTGTCATCCTATCAACAACCTTACATCCACCTGTGAATCATTTTGTCATCTTATAAAACTCTATGATACTTCTTTATACATAACACAATTTTGACAAAAATGAGCATTGCATCGTTAGCCCCTAAATATACCTAAGCCGGATCACCATTAATAATTCAGGAAGACAATGCATGCTGAGAGTAGTCACCATGTAACATTTGTCAATAAATCCATTTTTACTTACATCCTTGAAAAAAAAAAAAATTGTGCGTATTTGTAAAACGCGTTTACTTTGGGAAATCGAATTAGTAACCATAGCAACTAAGCAGAACCTTTACTTCTCATCTTTACTATAAGTTACATCATCTTATACCAAATCCTAAGTCGAAAAGCCGAGACACATCACTAGTCGACCTAGGACAATTCGCTATCAAATTTGCTCGCCATTAGAGAATTTACTAAATCATCCATTCAACATCAACCTAATGCCCATATAACTTGGTAGTTTCAAGACTCATAATTGGTATGGATTGGTTGTCAAACATAACATGTCCAGGATAGCTTATATCGATAAATCGTTCGTATTCCATGGGGAAATGAAACATTAATTGTTCATAGTAACGGAAGCGACAACGGACACGGGTCCCGATTAAACATCATCTCGTGTACCAAAACCCAAAGGCACTTGCTAAAAGGGTGCCATGTCTTTTTGGCACATAGTACCATAAAGGAGGACGAAGACAATTCAAAGGAGAAGCGACTTGAAGACCATACATTCATTTCGAGATTTTTCTCGAAGTATTATCCCCGAGGACTTGCCTGGATATCCACCACCACAAGTGAAATTCACGAATCGATTTGATCCCCTGTTGCAGTGCACCAATAGCACTCTGCGCCTAAGCAATAAGCACCGTCCGGATGAAAGAATGTCTGAATCAACTGAAGAGGAGAAATTTCTTACAAGGGCTACAATAAGAACCAAATCTCACCTGATGAGCTCCGTCTTGTTATCGAAAAGAGAGGACGGGATCATTTCGCGAATGAGCACGACTATTGAGAATTAAACAAGCCCGACGTAAAGAATCGGTTATCCACTCCCAAGGATCGACGATTAATTTGATCAACTACAAGGATCCAGTGTTTATTCTAAGTTAGACTTGCGAACATGGGGGGGGGGGGGGGGGGGGTGGTATGGGGGGGGGGGGGGGGGGGGGAGGTTATCATCAAGCTTCGATACATGGAAGAGGAATATATTCCAAGAGACGGCATTTAGAACCGGTATGGCCCCCCCCCCCATTATGAAGTTCCAAGGTTACGCAATTGGTTTGAACGAACGCACCGCTGTCTTTTTGGATCTCATGAATCGGGTGTGTGGAAAACCATATTTAGATAAGTTTGTGATTGTCTTTATTGACGATATATTAAGAAAAAGAAAGAACATGAAGAACATCTTAAGGTAATTCTGGAATTACTTAAGAAAGAAGAATCGTATGCTAAATTCTCTAAATGTGAATTTTGGATTCCCAAGGTATAAAACAATTACTCGGCACATGATTGAAAGTCAAGGCATTCACGAGGATCCCGCCAAGATCAAACCCTAAAAGATTGGGGCATACTTCTAAGACTCCAAATGCAATACGTCATCTTAGGTCTTACTGATACTACCAGAAGATTCAATAAAAGATTTCAAAAAATCGCTAAGCAATGACCAAACGCAACGTCAGAATAAAGTCGCCTTTGAATGGGATTACAACAAGGAGCAGCTTTCCAGACATTAAAAATAAGTTGTGTAGCGAGCACCTATCTAGCTCTCCCCCAAGGAGCTGAGAACGTTCATTGTTTATTTTGCGTATGCATCTAAAAAAAATAAACATAAAGGATTGGGTGCGGTATTGATGCAAAACGAGAAGGTGATTGCTTACGCATCACGACAGTCGAAGATTCATGAGAAGAATTATACTACTCATGATTTGGAATTTGGTGCAGTGGTGTTTACTCTAAAGATTGAGCACTACTATGTATGGGACCAGAGATATGACGTTCACAATCAAAAAACTACAACACAACTTGAAACAAAAGGAGTTGAATATGAGTGCAAAGTCGTTGGTTAGAGTTGCCTCACGATAAATGATTGTGATATTCGTTATCACGCCGGGAAAAGCGAAGTTAGTAGCTGATGCTGGAGCAGGAAAGTAGCGAATTAAACCAATAAGAGTTCTGAGTCTTAGTGATGACTATTGGTTTGGATCTTCCCAAACAAATCTTGAATGCTAAGACCGAAGCACAAAAACCAAAGAATCTTAAGAACGAAGATGTAGGAGGTATGATCAGGAAGGATATACCAAAGGAAAAGTTGGAACCCCGTACCGACGGAACCCTATGCTTAAACAACAGGAGTTGGTTGCCAGGTTATGGTGACTTGAGGACTGTGATCATGCACGAGTCCCACAAATCAAAATACTCCATCCATCCGGGTAACTACAAGATGGTACCCAAGACATGAAAAAGCTATATTGGTGGCCCAATATGAAGGCCGACATCGCCACCTATGTTAGCAAATGTTTGACATGTTCTAGGGTCAAGGTCGAACACCAAAGGCCATCAGGTTTGTTGATACAACCCGGGATACCCTAATGGGAGCGGGATAACATCATAATGGATTTTGTCACAAAAGCTTCCTAAGTCGTCACAAGGTTATGACATCATTTGGGTGATTGTTAACCGACTTACTAAGTCTGCAATCATTATGCCGAAGAGAGGACCTGAGTTAACATGGGGACGCGAAGAACAATTTCAAAAGAAGTATCCTTATCTTTTCACTAAACCAGTACCTTCGTCAAGTGTTGCTACTTGAGCCTTAGGGACAAGGCTCTTCTAATGGGTAAAGACTGTAACATTTCTCATTTCCAGGTTATTTACGACTTTAATTAATTCCATTATTTATTTTTAGAGTATTACACCCGCGATCGCTTTTAATTATTATCTTATAGTTAAATCGCGTAAACTAAAAATCAACGTTCAATGTAAACGGACACCAAACAAATTAAAGTTTACATCAAACAAGTGTTATATGATTATTAGGAGTATAATTTATAACTTTTTGTAATTTATTTTTGTTAGGATACGTAAAAACGCTTACGTATTCGCATAATTACATTCGGGCATACCCGAAAGCACTTAAACGCATCCTACACTCAAACAAACCCACTTCTATACCCAATACTCAAAAATTTTATTCATATTATACATGGTTATAACACCTTATGGTCCGGATATGGTGGTTACACAAGAAATACACACAAAATACCACTAACCCCATATTTTGCACATGGTAAACCTTACGACAATACCACAATGCTCAAGTTTTCTAAAAGATTGGCACATCATGTGTACCCTAGACCCTCTTAAGGCTGACCATGGTGCATGGGAAGGAGGAGAGCTCTTTCTCATGTACCTTAAACCATTTTAAGTCCATGGTTTCCTTTTAAGTTGTATTAGTTTTCCCATTTGTTATATAAAGCAAGGCTTATCATATCTAACACCTACTCTCCTCAAATACAAGAAAAACTCTTATACTCTCCCCATATTAGCTCATAACCCACAACTCAAAAATATAGAGCTAGGGTTTTCATATAAATTTCTTCTACAAGTATTCCAAGCATTCTAGTGTTCATTCTAAGATCATCTAAGGTTACTCAAGGTTTTTGAACTTGGATTTGGGTTTAGCAAGAGAATCAAGAAAACATATCTAAGGGTTTTTCTTGAATTAGGTTTTTGGATTTGGAAGCTTGGTTAGGGTTTTTGTCTTGTTCTCATCATCCTACTCATCTTCTATAAGGTCTATTTGAAACATTTCATGTTTATTCATTCATTATCTTTTATATACATACTTGTTATATATGTTAGTCACCACCTAGAATTATTTTTGTGTTATATAAGGTATTTAAGAGCTTATTAAAATCGAATTTCATGTTGTATGTGGTAAAATAATACTTTAAATAAAGGTACAGCTTGGTATAAATGTCAAATAAATTATAATAATAGATAAAAATTAAATGTTGTTGAAGGTAATTTACAAGTTTATGTGGTAAAAGATCACAAGGAATGGATTCTATGGTCAAGGTTATAGACTTTTAAAGGACTTAGATATAGTAAGATATATGGTATAAAATATTGGTAATATAATAGTGGGGGGAGCAAAGTTCCTAAGTGAAAGTAATTATAAAACTAGTTTTATTAATCATAAACCCTAATTAACTTTTAATACCTACTATTTGGATTCGACATTAAACCTATACATTTTATATTTTATTAAATTAGTACTCTTCACAAGGATCGTAAGCATGTAAAAAACTCGAAAAACGGATGTAAGTAACGACGAAGTTATGACATTTACGAGTTTTACCGTAATAATCGGATAAAAGTAATTTATAAAAGTTATTTTATATAAATACTTTCTGTCTCGATCTGATCTATAAAAAATAAATATGTTAATAAACATAGCACTTCTCATGAAACGAATCCAAGGACATAATGAAACTCGAGAAACGAATTAAAATGAACAAGTTATGTATTTTAATAAGTTCTATATAAATTAATACATAAAAAACAGTTTTTATTAACATTTATTGAACAAAATGTTACTGTCATCACAGATTTTTAATTTTTATAAATATGATATTTTGATAGATTTTCTCATATGAAGTCTTGGAATAAGAAACTATAAAACGAGTCAAAACGATAAAGATATGAGGTTTTAAAATCGCGCGCACTATTTTTACTTTTATACATTATTTTTATAAAACAATTAAATTAATAATGAAATATCATTATGAAATTAATAAAAACATTAAATCATATGTTTTTACAAATGATACATTAGTAAAGGAAAAATAATACATTCTTTACGGGTACAAGTACATATGCTTTTATTTAACAAAGTACGGTTTAATTATAATTCAACCGTTTAAAGATCTAATAAAACTATAGGTCGGTGTGTAACTACAGAACATGTGATGTTTATTCCATGTAAAGTACATTATACTCATTCGACCTATAAATAATTAGGTTGCAATTCAGATTCGGATTGCCGAGAACGATTCACTTATTTGAACTAGATAATCAATCATTCACTTACGGTGAGTTTATAGCCCATCTTTCACTTGTTTTACATTTACTTTACAAATCTCGGGGGAGAATACATGCTCAATACAACTTATTTACATATTTCGTTTACAATATCTTTTAACATACTATACAACACACTCGTAATGTAACTTGGTTTACATACTTATTTTGCAATCATTACAAACACTATTACATGGTTTATTACAAGACTTGGTTTTCATACTTTGTCACATACTCATTTGCATACACATTAACAAATTGTTAACATACTCATTACAAACTCATTACTTAATTATATCACATTGACTTTTTTTTCTACTTATTGATTCAAGTACTCAAAGCTATTTAAGAATACAATTGTTAATTTTTTATTGGACACAAGTTATTTCGTCGTATATCCTCTCATGTTTACATGATGCCTAATAACTTAACCCAACCCATTGCCCATTATCAAAGAATGTTAAATTCATGACCGGAGGGGGACCGGTTTGAGGAGCGCGATGTATAAATAGATCTATATGGGTAATTGACATCCTGTTCGTTCAGTGAGTCGCTCTCACAGTTTCACAGTACTGAAACACGATCATACATTGTCGGAGCAATTGGATGTTACGGGTTTGAACATCTACATCGGGCTTTATTATTTAGCATTAAATGCACACAAAGATGTCGAGCTTACAGTGTCATGAACTTAGCGCAACTATAGATATTATTTATGTGGTACTTGTATTTGTTTAAAGTAAGACCCATACATTTTGGAAAACCAACGATATCACGTCCATAAACTACTTATTGAACATTACTAATTTCTGAACATTTTTCATTATATTGCGGCGAAGCAATAAACACTAAACTCTTTCGGTTCTACATTTACTCTTACATTTTTGGCGATTATTATAAGGATTGAAATGGTCATACATACTTTATAAATCTTTGGATTCCAACATGAATTCAAACACTAAGGATAAAAGGAGATTGATAATGAAGAATAGAGATGGTGGCTAGGGTTTCTAAGAGAGAGAAAGACATGCTTGGCTTACTTGATGTGCAATGGAGTCTAAAATTGACAAGATTTCATTTATGGATTTCTACTTACATACAAATGATCAAATCTCGTTGGGTTATTTTCAAGCTTTTCATTGTGATGCAATTATGGGACAAATGTTACATCAATTTCAAAGAAATCAACGAGATTACTTTTCAAACGACACATTTAGAGGTCGTTCTCTTGTATCTTGTGCTATTGTATTATGAAGTAACGCCCCCGGACATATCTCCGCTGCGATGCGACTCATTTTTGGAGGTGTTTACAGAAATGTATCAAAGCAAGGTTATAGAGAAACAGGTCAAATATTCTTACTTGGTACGATAACCGTTTTACATTGCATCATACAAAGGGATGTTCAGGGGCCAATCATTTATACATTTTTGTAGATTAGTTAGGTTACTAGATGCCTGCATGGATTACATAGTGTTTATAATATATTAAGTAACTATTATTATTGGTCCTTATATATATATATATTATATATATATATATATATATATATATATATATATATATATATATATATATATATATATATATATATATATATATACTTACACTGCCTTGCGTATATTTTACACTTATTTATATAAGAGTTATTATATAAATACTAGAACATTCTTAAAGACAAAGTATACTATAAACTCGTATGTCCTAAACATTAATCTATCTTATATGATATATACCATCATTCATGTATACCACCAATCATTCATACCATCGTCCATTCATACCATGATGCATTCCATTTCGCCATGTCGCATTTTCATCACTGCCGCATATGTGCATTTCATTTCACCTACATCATCGTACATCGTTGTTTTTTTTTGTTTAGGTTTTTTAAACCTTTCTTAGTGCAAGATCCTACATGGTTTCATAAAAATGACGATTTATATACTTTTGGCTTGTGCAGGTTATGGCTGCATCCACTATTCCCGTCTTTGCTGAGGAGAATCTTGGGACCCCGATCGATATTCGGGTAGATGTCATTCACCTAGAGCTTGTCGTGCAGTTGCTTTCCCTGTAGCGGCCATCATGAGGACACAAGCCCAAACGGTTGTGGAGGATATACGAGGCATTACAAGTGGCATTTATTAGAAGTGGCCCATACGGGTGGAGTCTGACGGGCTTCTGAGATTTAGGGATGACATTGATGAGCAGATAATGACTTCATGCGTCTGCTATGGATCAAGACTACAGAGGCAATCGAGAAGATTACTCGTAACTGTGAGAGACAGGCTCGTGTATAAGTTTGAGCCAGCAGTTGGATGCGGTTCATGAGTCACTAGGGCTGGAACGAGAGGTCTTTAGAAGCTATAGAAGCCTCGTGCACAGTCTGTTTCGGACGAACTATAGATATCTTGCTTCATGATTTATGTACTAGCTTGTATTGGAGATTTTTAATATTAATGTAAAACGTGTGTCTTTATGGTGGCGATGGAGAAACATTTGAACACAATTTATCTATCAAATTGTGGTATTATGTAAACTTCAGTCAAAATTTATTTCAACTCTCTATTATCCATGCAAAACCGCTTACTAAAACATTATGATTTTATTGAAACGTATCTCTGTCACACACTAACTATTTTTTGTCTCTAATTAAACTGTTTCATGGGCAATTTTTTAAAAAAACTATTTTGTTATAGATTCGTAAACAATTGGTTATCACAACATACACTCCTTACTATTACATTATGAACTGACACGTGATTCCTTCGAAGTTTATTTTGATACCACCTCATGAACAATTTTAGTATTGTTCATAAAACAAAGTCGATTGTCATTAACAAAATACTTACTATCGATTGTTGAACTATAATTTTATAAACACATCCTTACGATCGTTGACAAATTATCTTTCCAACTCGTTCAAAAACTAACATTTTTATTAAAATATGTCTCAATCATTTCACAAATTACCTTATAAATTACATTCTTGACTCTTATATACTATTTTGCAATCATCTTATATAAAACTAGGTTACTACCATCACTTTATGAAGTATCTTGTTCTTAATTTATGAAACCATTTCTCATCACATAAATTATTTTATTATCAACTCATAAGTCATTTAGCTATCGTCTTGAAAACCATCATACGATTTCTCGCAAACTATTTTATTGTCATCCTATCAAAACCTTGCAATCCCTTGTAATCATTTTGTTCATCTTTATAAAAAATCTTTGATACTTTCTTTATACATAACACGTTTTGACGAAAATGAGCATCGCATCGTTTGCCCTCAATTATAACATAGCCTGACACCTATGTATAATTTAAGAGGACTATGCCATGACTGAGAGTGTCACCATGTAAACATTGTCAATAAATCACTTTTTTACTTACATCCTTGAAAAAAAAAGTTTTGTGTGCGTATTCATAAAACGCGTTTACTTTGGGAAATCAAATTAGTAACCATAGCAACTAAGCAGACCTTTACTCCATCTTACTATAAAGTTGACATCATCTTATACCAAATACTAAGCCAAAAAGCCGAGACACATCACTAGTCGACCTAGGACAATTCGCTATCAAATTTGCTCGCCATTAGAGAAATTTACTCTAAATCATCCATTCAACATTTCAAACCTAATGGCACATATAACTTGGTGTTTCAACGTCATAATTGGTATGATTTGTTGTCAAAATATCGTGCCATGATAGCTTATGCGAAAAAGTACCGTTCGTATTCCATGGTGAACATGATAACATTAAATTATTCATAGTGACGGAAGCGACAACGGAACCACGGGTCCGATTAAACATCATCTCGTGTACCAAAACCTAAAGGTACTTGCTAAAAGGGTGCCATGTCTTTTTGGCACATAGTACGATAAAGGAGGATGAAGACAATTCAAAGGAGAAGCGACTTAAAGACGTACCAATCATTCGAGATTTTCTCGAAGTATTTCCTGAGGACTTGCCGGGGTAAGTCACCAGGCCGACAAGTGAAATCGAATCGATTGGATACTGTGCTGCACCTATTGCACGGTGGCCTTATCAATTAGGCCACGTTAGAGATGAAAGAATTGTCGAATCAAACTGAGGAAATTTCTGACAAGGGCTTCGATTAGATCCTCACCTTGTGGAGCTTAGATCTTGTTATCGAAATGAAGGCGAGAGGATCATTTCGAATGTTGCATCGACTATGAGAATTAAACAAGATGACGGTAAAAATGTTATCCACTCTTTTAAGATCGGGCGATTAATTTGGACTACTACAAGGATCGGTTTGTTTATTCTAAGTTAGACTTGCGATCATGTTATCATCAGCTTCGGTTCATTGAAGAGGTTATTAAAGAACGGCATTCAGACTCGGTGTGGTGATTAGAGTGTAAGCGGTATTTATGGTCTCATGAATGGGGTCGGGAAACATAATTTAGAATAAAGTTTGTGATTGTCTTTATTGACAATATATTAAGAAAAAGAAAAGAACATGAAGAAACATCTTTAGGTAATTCTGAATTACTTAAGATAAGAAGAATCGTTATGCTAAATTCTCTAAATGTGAATTGTTGGTTACCCAGAGTACCAATTTCTCGGCCACGTGATTGACAGTCAAGGAATTCATGTGGATCTCGCCAAGATCAAATCCATAAAAGATTGGGCATCTTCTAAGACTCCAACGAAGATACGTCAATCTTTAGATCTTGCTAGATACTATCGAAGATTCATTGAAAGATTTTCAAAAATCGCTAAGCTAATGACCAAACTCACTCAGAAGAAAGTCGCCTTTGAATGAGGTAACAAGCAAGGAGCAGCTTTCCAGACATTGAAAAGTAAGTTGTGTAGCGCACCTATCTTAGCTCTCCCTCAAGGAGCTGAGAACTTCATTGTTTATTGCGATGCGTCGCATAAAGGATTGGGTGCGGTATTGATGCAAAACGAGAAGGTGATTGCTTATGCATCACAACAGTTGAAAATTCATAAGAAGGACATTTTACTTAATCATGTTTGGAATTTGGTGCAGTGGTGTTTACTCTAAAGATTGGGAAGGCATACTTAGTATAGACCATGTGTACGGCGTTCACAGATCATAGAGTCTACAATTACATACTAATGACCAAAAGGAGTTGATATGAGGCACGTCGTTGGTTTTAGTGTGCCTCAGCGCATTATGATTGTGAGATTCGTTATCACCCGAGAATAGCGAATGTTGTTGCTGATGCTTGAGCAGGGAAAGAGCGACATTAAAACCATTAAGAGTCCGAGTCTTAATGATGACTTTGGGTTTGGATTTTCCCAAACAAAATCTTGAATGCTCAGACCGGAAAAGCCAACCAAGAGCATATAAGAACGAGATGTAGGAGGTTGATCAGGAAGTTATATCTACCAATAGGAAATGTTGGAACCCGCACTGACTGAACCTAATGCTTAAAAGTGGAGTTGGTTCCAGGTAATGAGTGACTTAGGGACTGTGTCTATGCACGAGTCCCTACAAATCAAAATACTCCATCCATCCGGGTTCTGACAAGATGTACAAGGACATGAAAAAGCTATATTGGTGGCCTAATATGAAGGACGACATCGCCACCTATGTTAGCAAATGTTTGACATGTGCTAGGGTCAAGGCCGAACACCAAAGGCCATCGGGTTTGTTGATACAACCCGGGATACCCTAATGGGAGCTGGATAACATCACAATGGATTTTGTCACAAAAGCTTCCTAAGTCATCGCAAGGTTATGACATCATTTGGGTGATTGTTAACCAACTTACTAAGTCTGTAATCATTATGCCAAAGAGAGGTCCTGAGTTCACCAGGAACGCGTAAAGAAACAATTTCAAAGAAGTAATCCGTATCTTTTACCTAAAACTCGTACCATTCGTCATGTGTTGTCTTGAGCCTTGGGGACAAGGCTCTTCTAACGGGTGGAGACTATAACATTTCTCATTTTCAGGTTATTTACGACATTAATTATTCCATTATTTATTTTTAGAAGTTTTGCGCGTTTGGTTTTAATTATCATCATATAGTTAAATCGCGTAAACTAAAAATCAACGTTCAACGTAAACAGACACCAAACAAATTAAAATTTACATCAAGCAAGTGTTATATGATTATGGAGTATTAATTATATCTTTTTTGTAATTTTATTTTTTATGGTTACGGAAAACGCTACGTTTCGCATAAATTACATCATCGAGCATACCCGGAAGCAACTTTTCCCATCTACTCTCATAAAATACCCAATTCTATACCAAATACATAAAAAAATTATTCATTTTATCTTGTTATAACACTTATGGGGCCGTATATGGATAAATTACACAAGAAATAAAACACACAAAATAGCTTTAACCCATTTTGCACACGGTAAAACCTTCACAAGTACACACAAGGCTTAAGTTTCTACAGATTGGCACTCATGTGTTTACCCTAGACCCTCTAAGTTCCGGCCATGTGCTGGGAATGGAGGAGTGCTCTTTCTCATGTTACCTTAACCCATTTTAAGTCCACGGTTTTCCTTTTATGTTGTATTAGTTTTCCCATTGTTATATTAAAGACAAAGGCTTATCATATCTAACACCTACTCTAATCAAATACAAGGAATAAACACTCTTATACATTTAAAATCTCTCATATGGCCAAGCTCATAACCTATGACTCAAAATATAGAGCTAGGAGGTTTTGATATAAATTCTTTTACATCTATTTCCAAGCATTACAAGCACTCAAGCCTAGATTATCTAAGGTTAATCTAAGGTTTTGCAAGCTGTGGATTTGGGTTTAGACAAAGGATAAATCAGGAAATCATATTCTTAGGGTTTTCCTTGATTAGGGTTTTGGATTTGGAAGCTTGGTTAGGGTTTTTTGTCTTGTGTTCATCATCCTACTCATCTTCTATAAGGTCTATTTGAAGCATTTCATGTTTATTCATTCATTATCTTTTATATACGTACTTGTTATATATGTTAGACACCACCTAGAATTATTTTTGTGTTATATAAGGTATTTAAGAGCTTATTAAAATCGAATTTCATGTTGTATGTGGTAAAATAATACTTTAAATAAAGGTACATGCTTGGTATAAATGTCAAATAAATTATAAGAATGAATTACAAATTAAATGGTGTTGAAGGTTTATTTACAAGTTGATGTGTAAAAGATCACAAGGACATGGATTCCATTTGGTCAAGTGTTATGGACTTTTAAAGGACTTAATATATGTAAAGATATATGGTATAATCTTGGTAAAATGATAGGTGCAAAGTTCTAAGTGAAAGTAATTGTAAATAGTTTTTTAATCATAAAAACCCTAATTAACTTTTAATGCCTACTATTTGGATTTGACATTAAACCCATACATTTTATATTTTATTAAATTAGTACTCTTCACAAGGATCATAAGCATGTAAAGAACTCGAAAAACGGATTTATAACGAAGAAGATATGACATTTACAAGTTTACGTTAATTAATCGTATAAAAGTAATTTTATAAAAGTTATTTTATATAAATACTTTCTGTCTTAGATCTGATCTATAAAAATAAATAATTCATAAACATAGCACTCTTCATGACGAATCCAAAGACATAAGAAACTCAAGAAACGGAATTAAAATGAACAAGTTATGTATTTTATAAGTTATATATAATTAATTACATAAAAATAGTTTTTTATGAACTGTTATGAACAGTAAATGTTACTTGTTAGGAATAATGTTCTCTTAACTTAGTACCGTTAGAACAAATAGTTAGTACCGACAGTTATACTTAGTACCGATAGTACAAAGTGTTAGTACTGCTGGTTAGTTAGTACCGTTAGTAGAAATGCTAGTTAGTTCGGATGACAAGATATTTAAAAGATAATTGTCAGAAAAATTTGTAAGCTTTTAGGGTTATCCTTATATATAAAAGGAAACCCTTAGGCATAGTTAGACATACAAGTTCATACAAGAGCATACAGAATATACTATATCTTAGTTAGCATCGTGACTTCAAGAACACTGTTAATAAAGTTCGTTATTCAGATTGATTTCATTGTTTTTCTTAGTACCTTGTGTTTAAGATTTCCGCATTAAACATATAGTATTTCATAATCATTGTTTTACCTAGTCAAGTTGTATTTAACTTCTTGATATCATCCTTTTTTGGTTGCAAAGATCATTCAGAAACAAGGAACACAAATTGGTATCAGAGCCGAGTAAGAAACTCTGAATAAGAAGAACAGTTAAACAGTTATTCATCTTCAAATTAACAGATCTAAAACATGTCTGGAACACATGATGAAATTCCTCCACCACCACCACCTCCACGAAGAAAACACAACAAAATAAACAACACAAACCAAACTCCTCAATCTCAAACCATCATACTACCAATTTCAAAATGGAGAATATGACATATGGGATTATGAAGATAGAAACACTATCTGTGCCCATACAGACTATCCATTTGGGAGGTGATCCATAATGGGAATGGTCCTGTGTCAGTCACATTGGATACCACAGGACAGATTAAAATTTTGCCTCCTAAAACTGCAGAAGAAATGGTGCGAGAGAAAGAGAAAGAAAAGCTAGGACCACCTTGCTAATGGCCATACCAGAAGATCATCTAGCTAAATTCCACAAAATGACTGATGCAAAAGATATGTGGATTGCCATAAAATCCAGATTTGGTGGAAATGATGAATCCAAAAAGATGCAGAAGTACATCTTGAAGCAACAATTTGAGGGATTCACAGTATCCAACTCAGATGACATTCACAAAGGCTATGAGAGATTCCAAAGTCTTCTCAGTTCGCTAGACGATTCATGGAGCAGGTGTTAGCTACTGAGATAGATGCAAATCAAAATTTTTTAGATCTAATACCTTCTGCTGGTTTTCATAGTTTCCTTGATCTTGAGACAAACCAGGATGGGACAGTCTCAGTTTTGATGACTTGTACAACAATTGAGACGTCTTTGCGAAAATGATTTGTAAAGGCTCTAATGCATTCATATTCCAACTTGCAAAATATAGCATTTGTTTCTGGAAAAGAACCAACAGTACTATCAAGTTAGTACTGATTATGGTATTTCCAACACTTTAGGTCATTGCTTCAAAGCTATGAACAAACATCAAATCATCATATTCTTGCTTGCAGTCAATTAGTTGTCCTCAACTGGATATGAGGACTTAGACCAGGTTGATGATATGACTTGAAAAAATGGACTTGAAATGGCCAAGTGGCAATGTTCTCAATGGAGAATAAAGAGTTCAAATAGAAGGACTGGTAGTAAGCTACAGTTTGATGCAAAAGAAACCTGTTTGGTTTTGATAAAACTAATGGGGAGTGCTACATACGCCACATATCAGGCATTTTGCAAGAGAGTGTAGTGATAAAGGAAGAAATAGAAGGAAGGGATGGAAGGAATACTGGAAATATTAGAGAAGGAGATGAGATGAACTGGAAATAGAGATGAAAGCATTACTGGAAAGAAGAGAGTCTAAAGCTATTTGTAACAGTTGATGGAGAAAGTGTTGGACTGGGACACTCATTCAGAAGATGATGTATCTATGCTTTCATGGCTAACAACAGCTCAGGAATCAGTCACTCAGGGTACCTTCTTGTTCAATTATGAGTGCAAAGAGTCTTATGCTAACATTAATTAAAAAACTGTATGATATTCAATAGAGGAGCTTACTTTAGTGATGGATGTGTTGAATATAAGCCTTCTACTCAGGGTCTTAAGGAAAGTTGGAAGCACAGTTGTTGTCATAAACAAAATCAACTTTGGTCATGATAACAAAGATCAAATTTATGAAATAGATTTAGATGATTATAAATAGGATAGTTTCTAACTTACCATTAAGACATTGTTTTATAAAGCTCAAAAAGAAAAAGATGTTTTAGATGGTATTGTAATCAATGGTATCATTAATTCATAAATCTTGGTTAATTATAATTTTTTTCTATGAGTCCAGGGATATATTTCGGGCTTGGGTATGGTGATTTAGAGATTGTGGGTATTGGAGTTTTGATAATTGATGTTGTTCTGGGTGGCGGCTGTGGCTATGAAAGTGATTTTGAAAATCTACCTTTGCATTATATATGGCGGGCGATAATCTTGTGAAAATGCAAGCTGTTCTCCACCATGACAGGGAATTATTTGCACTCTGGACTGATGTTGAAAATTAGATGACTCACAATTATACATATATGTCCAGCAAAGACTTTCAACAGAACTTGATGCCTGTGACTCTAACATTTAAGTACCGAATCTTCTGAATTAGTGTTTGAACCAGTTGTCAATGAATCACATATAGAAGTTCAACCTAAGGTTTGGTCTGATGCTCCTATCATTGAGGAGTATGAATCAGATAGTGATGATGAGTTTGTGTCTGTAAAAATAGAAGATCTTGATACACCTAGTTTTGCTAACAAGCAAGTAAAAACTCCTAGGGAAAATGTTAAGCATCAGTCTACAAATAGTCAAAAACCTAAGGTTAACCACAAAGAGTTGGGACATGGAATTACTCAAAGAGGATGTTTTGTCTGTGGTAGTTTTAGTCATTTGATAAGAGATTGTGATTATCATGTAAAATTGGCTAAACAAGTTGAACTCCACAAACAAAATATGTCTAAGGGTAATGGTACAGGGGTGAGGAAACAAACATGGAACAATGTTCAAAGGGTAAATAAACAAAATCAGTTTGTACCCTTGGCAGTACAAACAAGAACTGGAACAAATCCAGTTAATGCTGCTAAGGCTAGCAGTACTAAAAATTTTAGTACTGCTAGACAAAGTGTTAACAGAAAGACAGTACTAACTAGCACTGCTCTAAAAGTTAACACTGTTCAGACCATGATGAGTGATGTAAGATCAGCAAATGTTTTTCATACAACTAATTCACCATCATCAAGACTTTTTAAAAGAACAACAGTACTAAAAACAAATCTTTCAAACCAAAAGGTTTATACTGCTAAGGTAAAAGAAGTTAGTACTGTTGGGGAAAAATGGGTCATTGCTGTCAAGTCCTCAGCAAGTTGTAAATGGAGAATACCTGGATACAACAATGATATTCTCTCCAAATACAATGGTGGATCTAGCCTTAGAAATTATTCATCTTTCAAAGATCCACTAGGCAGACTCAAGCCCAAACAGGCTTGGGTCCCTAAGAGAGACTAATCTCTTTCTTTCAAATGTGCAGGATAATCCACATAGAAATCTACAGAATAAAGGAATAATTGATAGTGGATGTTCCAGGCACATGACAGGGAACAAGGCCTACCTTGCTGACTATCAAGACATTAATGGTGGCCCTGTTGCCTTTGGAGGTAGTAAAGGCTATATTACAGGTAAAGGGAAAATAAAAACTGGTAAGTTAGACTTTGAGGATGTAAGCTTTGTGAAAGAACTTCAGCCTTTCAATCTCTTCTCTGTGTCACAAATGTGTGACAAAAAGAACAAGGTTCTTTTATGAACTGAATGTCTTTCTTTGTCTCCTGATTTTTAAGGTACCTGTGAAGTCAAATATTACTTTAGTCCCTAGACAAACAATTTACAGTTGCAATTTTAGAGAACATCTGTTCCTTTAGGAGGTTTGGGCTTGTTTAATTGCAAAGGCTCCAACTGATGAATCTAATTATGGCATAGGGAGGTTGGGTCATGTAAATTTCAAAAACTTAAATAGACTTGTGAAGGGAAACCTTGTCAGAGGTTTACCTACAAAGCTTTTTCAAAATGACCACACTTGTGTTGCTTGTCAGAAAGGAAAGCAACACAAAACTTCTTGTAAGCCCAAGTTAGTTAGCTCTATTAGCCACACCCTACAACTACTTCATATGGACTTGTTTGGACCTACATCTGTGAGGAGCATAAACCATAAGACCTATTGTTTGGTTATCACTGATGATTTTAGCAGATTTAGTTGGACATTTTTCTTGAGAACTAAGGATGAAACAAGTGCAATCCTTAAGGACTTTATAAGACAAATAGAGAACCAATTGAATCAAAAGGTTAAAATTATTAGATGTGATAATGGAACAGAATTTAAAAACAAGGAGGTTATTGAATTCTGTGGGTTAAAAGGAATCAAGAGGGAATACAGCAATGCCAGAACTCCACAACAAAATGGAGTTGCTGAGAGGAAGAACAGGACCCTTATTGAGGCAGCAAGGACCATGCTTGCAGATTCATTTCTACCTAACACTTTTTGGGCTGAAGCAGTTAGTACTGCTTGCTATGTTCTTAACAGGGTATTAGTGACCAAGCCTCATAATAAGACACCTTATGAACTTTTAACTGGTAAAACACCAATTATAAGTTATATAAGACCTTTTGGGTGCCATGTGACCATCTTGAACACCTAGGACCATTAGGCAAGTTTGTTGGAAAATCTGATGGGGATTTTTCGTTGGTTTATTCTTACAAAGCAAGGCTTTTAGAGTATACAATTTGTAACCAAAAAGTTGAAGATAAGCCTGCACAAACCTTATTAGAGAACTAACACAATGTTGTTTTGCAGGGAAAGGACACGAATTGGCTTTTTGACCTTGGATTATTTGGACTGATTTATGAACTTTCTTTCTGTTTGTTCAGAGAATCAAAGCTAACATTCATGCAGGTCTACAAAGAATCTAACAAAATGAAGGTACAAAGGACAAAATTGTGGCAGGGGATTCTGATCAAAGAAGATGGAATCTGCTCATAGACTGTTTTGAAGTTCCATATGGCATTCGTATTCTTTCCACAAACACCTTTCTTCAAAAAATCAGATAAAAGAGATGAAGTCAAGAGTGGAAGAACAAGGTTTCTTTTCCGGGATGATATTTGCAAGACTTTCAAAGAAAGAGGAAAGAAGCTAATGAGGAAGCTGAAGCTCTCACAAAGAATCTTGAACAAGACACCGAGAATGCAGTTACTCAGAGAAGTGCCTTAAGATAGCGGTTACTAGAACATTGTTTAGTTCTGTTAGCATACACATCTAAAGCTCGCGGTCTAACTTTGTTAATACGTTAGCCAATACACAGTTGGTACTGCCTGTTGCAAATGAGGGACTTCTCTTTCTAAACACACTCAATTCCCAAGATGATGACTTGAAATACCTCACTTGTGGATATTCTGGAAGATGATAATAGAGAATGGTATCTTTACACATTTATCTTATGATGATGAGGGTGCTGGGGCTGACTTACAAAATTTGGTAACTATTGTGAATGTTAGTCCTTTCCCACATAAAGAGTTCATACCTCTCATCATTTAACCACTCATTCAGGCGATCCAACATCAGCAGTACAACAAGAAGCAAAGTTAAAATAATGAGTTCTGAAGCTCATGTTTTGTTTGTTATGTTCTAAAAGCAAAGGAGAAACAATCATAAGGACTTTCATCACTGTTTATTTAATTGTTTTCTATCTCAACATGATCCCAGAAGATTTCAGAAGCTCTTGAGATGAAAGCTGGGTTGTTGCTTTTGCAAGAAGGGTTGTTTGCAAGTTTGAGATTCAAAAGGTTTGGATTCTAGTAGATTTGCCTTATGGGAAGAAGGCTATCGGTACAAAGTGGGTGTACCAAAATAAGAAGGATGAAAGAGGAGTGGTTGTGAGAAACAAAGCTAGATTGGTTGCTCAGGGACATAGGCAAGAGGAAGGAATAGACTATGATGAAGTTTTTGCTCCTGTGGCTAGGCTTGAAGCCATAAGGATCTTTTTAGCATTTGCCTCGTATATGGGGTTAATAGTCTATCAAATGGATGTGAAAAGTGCCTTTCTCTATGGCAAGATTGATGAAGAAGTATATGTGTCTCAACCACCAGGTTTCCAAGATCCTAAGTCTCCTCAGAAAGTCTACAAAGTGGTTAAAGCTTTGTATGGACTACATCAAGCTCCAAGAGCTTGGTATGCTACTTTATCCACTTTCTTATTGAAGAATGGATACAGAAGAGGGACAATAGACAAAACTCTCTTCCTGAAGAAAGACAACATTGATATCTATATTAGGTCAAGTCTATGTTGATGATCTCATCTTTGGGTTCTTGCAAAGAAGTCGTTGGTGTGATGAAGTTGATGGGCTTTGATGAGAGTAGATTTCAGATAAAGTTCAATGGGAGAGCTCACTTTCTTCCTTGGCCTTCAAGTCAAACAGAAACCAGATGGTATATTTATTAGCCAGGATAAGTATGTTGCTGAAATCCTAAAGAAGTTTGACTTTGCAAGTGTTAAGACTGCCAGTACACCAATTGAGACTCAGAAGCCATTAGTCAAAGATGAGGAAGCCAGTGATGTTGATGTCCATCTTTATAGATCAATGATTGGCTCCTAATGTATGTGACTGCTTCTAGGCCTGACATTATGTTTGCAGTCTGTGCTTGTTCTAGGTTTCAAGTCACTCCAAAGACCTCTCACTTAAGTGCTGTCAAAAGAATTTTTAGGTACCTAAAGGGTAAACCCAAACTGGGCCTTTGGTATCCTAGAGAGTCTTCATTTGACTTGGAATCCTACTCAGACAGTGATTATGCTGGTGCAAATCTAGACAGGAAATCCACAACAGGAGGTTGTCAATTTCTTGGCAGAAGACTCATAACTTGGCAATGCAAAAAGCAAACCATTGTAGCCACTTCTACAACAGAAGCAGAATATGTTGCTGCTGCAAGTTGCTGTGGGCAAGTGTTATGGATTCAAAATCAAATGTTAGACTATGGGTTCAACTTCATGAACACAAAGATCTACATTGATAATGAAAGCACCATTTGCATTGTGAAGAATCCAGTATATCATTCGAAGACCAAGCATATTGCAATTAGGCACCATTTTATTAGAGATGCTTATGAGAAGAAACTCATACAGGTGCTTAAGATCCACACAAACGACAATGTAGCTGATCTACTAACCAAGGCATTTGATGTTAGCCGATTTCAGTTCTTGGTTGTTTCAATTGGGATGATAAATCCATAGCTACATTAGTTAAAAGGAGGCAACATGAATGGGTCATCTGTGGATAAAAGAGGTAAAACACACCATGGCAAATCAAACTTGTTCCAAGAAATCCCTAAAGCCTTATACTCCACCTTCCTACTCATCAAGATTCTATCATCATCAAGCAAGCATAGCTAACCGTACCAACAAGTGGTCTGTACACTTTCAAGAATAAGAAGATTGCTCAAGATATTAATACTTAGATTAAAAGTAAGAATTCTCTTGTGAAGCATTTTGAAGACATGAGATTATGTAGACCATCCAAAGAGTAATTTTTATGGTACAAATGGTTAGTATGTGTTGATGGTGAGGGGAGGTTGGACAATTGTACCTTAACCTGAATAGTGAGTCATGGTTAGATGGGTCAGGTGGTAGAATCCACTATTAGCTAAGAGAAATGCTTGTCAAAGCTTTAAGGAGATTTGGAGAGTCACTGAGAAGAGTTTCTGATGGTGCTGAAGCATTCCTGATACTTACATTGTTCATTCTTTGTTTGGACAAAGTTAGTACCGACCATGTAAAGTTAGTACCGCTGGGCAAAGTTTGTACCGCTAAAGAGACGTTAGAGACAAAATACCGCCAAGGGTACAAAGTGTAAATTGGAACGTTTTCTTTAAAATTAGGTCACCCAAACCTATAAGAAACCATTTCAATCGCACACTTGCTCAAGCAATCTCTCTATCTATCATTCATCTCTACAAGCCCTAATCTCTCTCATCGACGATCACTCTCTACTAAGCAATATGGCTGCTCTTGAGTCCTGTCCTAAGCACAACATGATCGCCTATTTGGAAAAGACTGAAGGGAATGTTGAGTTTCATGAAGTGATTGATTTTCTTCAAAGAAGTTATATTTCTCATGCGCTCACTGTAAGTCCTATTGTTTCAACCACATTCGTTGAACAGTTTTGGACGTCTGCTAAGTCCAAAACAATCAACAATGTAAGGCACATAACTGCCAAAGTAGCTGGCAAGTTAGTGTCTATCTCTGAGGCATCTATCCGTACTGATCTTCTTTTTGATGATGCTGATGGAATAGACACATTGCCAAATCAAGCTATCTTTGATGCTATTCAGCTTATGGGATATGAAGGGGATTTAACTGTGTTAACATTTAATAAAGCTTTGTTTTCACCCCAATGGAGGTTTTTATTTCACACAATTAATCATTGTTTAAGCTCCAAAAGTACCTCTTGGGATCAAATTCCTACAAATATTGCCACTGCTGTAATTTGTTTAACAACTAATCAAAAGTATAATTTTTCTAAATTGATTTTTGATGGTATGTTTAGACATCTAGAGGCTAAGAAGAAGTTTGTTATGTATCCTCGTTTTATTTCTATATTTTTAGCTAGACAATTAGTTAATGTAACTGTACCTTTAGATCACTTTCCTGTAAATAGTTTAACTAGTAAAGTTTTTTCTTTTATGGTTAAAAAGGGCAAACATTTTTCAGGCAAAATTACACCTTTGTTTGATAATATGTTGGTCCAACCAACTCAGAAAGAGGGTACTTCTTCAGAAAGACTATCTGAAGCACACCCAACACCCTCTCCTGAACCCACTAGTGAAGCCCCAAATGAGTCACTGCATGACTCATCTTCTGCTCAATCTAGTGAGGTACCATTTGAGCAACAACCTGACCTTTCACCAAGTCCTTCACCCAGACCTTCACCAAACCCTTCCCCCACTCCTAATATTCCTGATTCAATTCCAGAACATACTGGTGAGAATCTTGGAGATCATTCATTCAATGATACATCCCTTTCAGGGAATGAGGATGCAATGACTCTCCAAAATGTCTATGATCTTTGTATCTCTTTGTGTAAACAGGTTTCAGATCAAGCCAAGGAAATTAAACTCTTAAAGGCTAAGATCACAAAGCTCAAAAAGAAAGCTAATCCTGTCATCAAACACTTCAAAGCATATCAGAAGAGAATATCAAAGGAACAAAGACATCAAAGGAAACATCTCTCAAAGAAGAAGAAGGTGCAAATAAAGTCTGTATCCAAACAAGGGAGGAAGAATGCAAAAGGAGATGGTAAAGCAAAAGAAAATGCTCAAAGTGAAGGGAGGACAAAAGAAATGATGGATGAAGACAAAGAAACTGATGAAGTTGGACTTAGTACTGAAGATGAAGTTAGTACTGCTAAGAAAGGAGTTAGTACCGAATTTGAAAAAGTTAGTACCGACAGACCAAAACTTAGTACTGACGATCTCAAAGTTAGTACTGATGAACAAATGGAAAGTACTGATGATCAAGTTGATGCTACTGAAGAGATCTTTGAAGGTACTAAAGACCAAAGAGAAGGTACTGAAGAGAAAGTTGAAAGTACCGCTGAGCAAAAAGAAAGTACTGAAGAGCAAACTAAGGAAGAATTTGCTACTCAAGCTTCTCAAACATCACTATAACTCTCACACATCTATGATATTTTGGTGATGATGAAACAATTGCTACACTTCTCATCAACATGAGTAAAGCCAAAGCTATTTCCAAAGAAAAAGAGAAAGGTGTAGAACTGAAGGATGTTGAAGATACTGATAGACCTAGGCCTACTTCTACAAGATCAACACTCACTTTAAAGCCTCTTCCAAAAATTGATCCTAAAGACAAAGGGAAGAAAAAGATTGAAGAAGAGGATGAAACTGAAAGTGAAGATGATGACATTCCTCAGGCTGATGGAGTCAAGATGGCTGAGAGTTTTTTTGATTGAAGAGTTGGTAGGAAAGTGCAAGAAGAATGGGAACTAAGAGGAGAGAAACAAGATTGCTAAAGAACAAGCAACAAATGAAGTCGTATTCAAAGACGTTGATGATATTAAAGCAAAGAATTGAGGCGACAGAATTCTAGCTGAGAAGACGAGTCAGAGGCAAGAAAGAGAGCAGTTCACTATAGAAGAAAGAGCTAAGTTCCTTCATGATACAATTGCTGCTCAAAGAAAGTTCCTTGCTCAACAAAGATCACAAGCTATAAGGAATAAACCTCCAACCAAAAATCAACTCAGAAATCAAATGATAACCTACTTAAAACATGTGGGAAACTTCAAACATGCTAATTTGAAGAGCAGGAAGTTTGAAGACATACAAGCTTTGTATGAAAAGATTAAGAGGTTTAATGAACATTTCATCTCCACTGGGTCTGCTAAAGATGAAAAGTTTCTCAAGAAAATGAATGAGAAAAGAGTTGATTTATCTAAAAGAGAAGTGATCAAGGAAGAAACCAAAGAAGAAGTTAAAGATGAAGATAGTACCAGAAAAAGAAAACTGGGTACTAGAAAGAAAATGAAGTCAAGAAAAAGGAGATATATTCAACACACTTCTGAGGATGATACTGACAAAGAAAATGAAGAGCTGAGATTGTGTTTGACAATAGCTCAAGATGAGGACAAGGAAGTAGACTATGAAGTACTTGACAAGAAGTATCCAATCATTGACTGGAAGACTCAGAATTATGGCACTAAACCACAGCTTGATGAATCTAAAAGATCAGAAGAAATTAATTTGAATGTGGTAATTAGAAGTAATGGTCAAAAGAGATTCTTCAGTACATTGATGTCAGTGCTTTCAGTGTTTGACAGAGAAGACTTAGATGCTGTATATAAACTTGTGATGGACATATATCAAGATAAGATTCCTGACGGTTTTGATAAAGTTCTTTGGGGAGATTTGACTGTTATGTTCAATCCTGATGAACAAGATGAGTTTTGGAACTCACAGCATGAATGGAATATAATCAGTTGGAAGCTGCACAGTTCTTCAGGGGTACACACTTTGATGACTGAAGAAGGATTAGTCATTCACATGTTAACAAAGAAGAAGTATCCTTTAAAGAAGGAAATACTGGTTGCTAATGCTAAACGCTAAATAGAGTCTGATAGAAGAAAGTATATGATGGAATTGATTACGATTTGATCAAGAGGTACTTGCTGATTAGATTAAGGAATAAGATGATTGGCAAGGAAGAAGGATTGAGTGTTGGCTAACCAACCACACAACAAAATTGGTTATCAATTCACCATGATAACAAGCATAAGACACTTGGCTAGTCCACAAAGCATAAAAGCTTGGTTTTAAGTAAGACTTATCAAATCGTTTATGGTTTACAATTTACAAAAAATTATAGGGTAATCAACTCACCTTGCGTTTGGTGAAAGGTTGGCTAGTCCTGAGATCAAACAGTTCTTAGTAAAGACATAATCAAATCTGTTGATAGTGATAGTTTGCTAAAAACTATATGGTTTATCAATGCACCATATTATGACAATGAAGCATTGACTAGTCCAAACACAAACGGTATTTAGTAAAGACAATCTAATCCGTTGATGGTTGACAGTTTACCAAAAACTGTAATGGGTAATTAAACTCACCATATTTCTGAGATGAAGGTGAGAGTTATCTATCCCAGAGCAAACGGCTACTGGTAAAGGAACATCAAATCCGTTAATGGCTGGTAGTTTGCCAAAAACTACAAAGCCAACTTAGTTGGATTGTAGGTAACAAGATGTTGCTGAGTAGCTGAAAAGATGTTGCTGAAAAGCTGAAAAGACAAAGTTGCTGCTAAAGAAGGATAGAGTGTACAAGATTAAGAAATGATAAAGAATGTTTGGATACATCCTCTGTGCATTAAAAGAAGCTTAAAGGATTGAAGAAACATGAAGTTAAAATAGTTTAACATTCATGTTTAAGGGAGGATTGTTAGGATTAATGTTTTCTTAACTTAGTACCGACAGTACAAATAGTTAGTACTGTCAGTTATACTTAGTACCGACAGTACAAAATAGTTAGTACTGTTAGTTAGTTAGTACCGTTAGTAGAAAGTTAGTTAGTACCGTTGAGAAGATATTTAAAAGATATTTATGAGATATTTTAGAAAAAGATTTGTAAGCCTTTTAGGGTTATCCTTAGTATATAAAAGGATCACCTTTGGCATAGTTAGACACGTGTGTTGAAAATATATGAACAAAGAAGTTTAGCAAATCATATATCATAGTTAGCAATCTGTAATCCTCAAGAACACTTTAATAAAGTTGTTATTCAGTTGTTCATTGTTCTTCTTGGTACCTGTGTTAAGATTCCGCATTAACACATAGTATTCATAGTCATTGTTTCTACATAGTCGTTTGTATTTATACATCTTGGCTATCATCCTTTATAGGCTGCAAAGATCCATTCAGTTTATTAGGACCTTCATCTAGTTAAGATATCCGTATTGAACCACAAGGTTCAAAAGATTTGACCTGAAACTGTAAATTGCATATTCTTAGTATATGCTCATAACAATAGTGCTTATGGTTTCTTTGTGTTTGTTAATATACACACAAGGATACGATAATAGAATAAAGAAGTGCTTCCTTCTTTGAAAATATATTTCCTTGTTAACGAAGGAAATAGGAAAGCATCTAGAATAGATGATGAAGTTGTCCAAGATCAGAGACAACAAGATGATAATGATCTCCAAGATGAGAGACAAGATCAACCTAAGGAAGAAGAGGTTGAACTTAAAAGAAGCAAAAGGGCAAGAACCAAGAAATTGTTTGGACTCGATTTTGTTTCTTTTAGGGTAGAAAATGAACCTACTTCTTATCGAGGAGCGATAACTTCCACGGAATGGCTCAATGAAAAGAAGCCATTAAAAGTGAAATAGATTCTATTTTACAAAATCATACTTGGGAGCTCGTATATTTATTTTCGGGTTGTAAACCACTAGTCTATAAATGGATCTTCAAGAAGAAGATAAAAGCTGATGGCACCATTGACAAGTGTGGTATATCATAAATCATAACACGGGTTCGATTCTTGGATTTGGCTAGTTTTTAGAGAGAGAAACACATAAGAGAGTTTTTCTAGAGAGAGAAACTATGTGTTAAATGAAAATGTATAAAATGAACTAGCTCCCTCTTCCAAAGTTGGAAGAGGAATATATAGTACTTATAAAAAATCAGGTATTAGTACCCAGTTAATTACCGAAAGTCATACGTTAAACTATTAACTACGAGCTATTAACAAACAGTTAAATACACTGGCTGACCGAGTCTTTTTCTAATATCTAACAATCTCCCCCTAAGGGAGGTCACCCTTGAAAATACTAATCTTAATCACTTCATTCTTTAGCT
>BQNB010049211.1:0-42150 GCA_026074375.1 Tanacetum coccineum
ATTGCTTGAGGACAAACAATATTTTATCTCCCGGATGTCGTATCCCGACAAAGTGTGAATTTGAAAATCTTATTTTGGTTCGTAATTGTGTGCTTGAATTTTAATATTTTTTTAATTTTGGATTCTAAATCTAAGTATGCAAAGGGAAAACACATAAAGGCATGCTAAACTAGAAAATTAAAGCAATTTAAAAACCTAACGATGTTTAAATCAATTAAAAACTAAAATAAACTAACTAATTAACTAAAAATGACAAATTAAAATTCTAAAAACTCAAAATGCAAATTTCTTAAACTAAATGACTTAAAATAATTTTTAAAAGACAGAAAATATTTTTTGGATTTTTTAATCTAATTAAAACTATTTTTTAAACTAAATAATACTAAAACGTAAGTGATGCTAGAACGTTAACTGCTGCTAGAACGTAAGTGATGCTGATAAACGTAATTGCCAAAAGAAATCTTCGCCAGGCTTTTGATGCTATAAACGTAACAATTTGTTTTCTTTAATTCTTTTAGGTTTGTGATATTTGGTGCTGCAGCTGTACGTATGAAGATGCATTATGATTATAGGTTGTGTGTGATGCATGAAACAACAAAGCTTCAAAGGTAAATTTATAAGTTTCTGTATTTTTTAAAACTTTTTTTCATAGTGTTGGACTAGATTGTAAATTTTAGAAAAGAACTCCAGACTTCTTAATACAATACCAGTTTATACTGTTGTATTACAATTCTAAAACGCCCAAACTAAAACCGATTTTAAACCTTTATATAAACTCAATTCACATGCCAAGTTTTTTATTCCCTTGAATTCATCACAGTTATCTCCAGTTTCTCATTCAATAAAAGCCAAACAAATCTCCCGGGTTTTCTTTTTCATCTTTGTTTTATTCAGCATTCTTATTCATCAGAAAAAAGAATGCAGTCCTAAATACCGTCATAGAGGGCATTAGTTTTACAAATGGTATTGGGCATGATGATTGTTGGTGATGGCTTAGTTTTTTTATTGATGTCTGTTAAAAATTAAAGCAATCCTGAACACCCTCATAGAAGGCGTTAGTTTTACAAATGGCAGTGGTTCCCTTTCTTATATAAACCGTATTATAGAATTTTAGTGAATTATCTTGGTATGGAGTTAAAGACTCGAATCAGTATCGCATCCATGACTGAGCTTGACTAAAAAGGATAATGGTTTACGAGTCACCAAGCCCGTGTGTGTATTTTATGTTTGTTTGAGTATTACGACGCAAGTGACATCAACTTTTTATTTGTCAGATGTGGTAAAACTTGATTATTGAGTAGATTCAAGATAGGAAAGTATATATTCTGCTTCTCTTTACCAAAAAAAGTGTATGTTATGTTTCTCGGTACTCCTTATATTGCAAGCAAGCATCCCAACAAACCGCTTTACACGAATCCCCGGGTAGTTAATGTTTTGTAGTATATTGTAATCAAGCATCCCAACAAACCGCTTTACACGAATCCCCAGGTAGTTAATGTTTTGCAGTATACCGAGGAGTCGAAGTATGATTATTGTGCATCCTGAAGTTATGGAAGTGTTAATGTCGTGGGTCGAAAAGGGGCATGTAACGGTACAAGATATTCGGTACAAAGAGTGGTTATCACAATTAGTTTTTGATAGTTAATGATTGTTTGCATATATATAGAGTTATTTTGGAACTACTGGATGTTTTTCTTTGACGTTGATGCGTTTATATTTGTATTTTGTCCCGAAAAAAAGAGTACGATTAAAATCGTTTATGGTTCCAGTTATCTGACTATAAAAACAGTTCACTATTGAGCAAAGGACAATGTCGAATAAGCTTTTGTTACCTTGATGTTATCCTGGTAAAATCTACAAGTATGTTAAAAACTGTTAACATGTTACTATGTTTGATATGTTGTCTAATTTTAGTATATTGTAAATAAAATAATGGTTGGTTTTGTTTTAGGTTGAGGAATGTTGTATTGAAATCGGGTTCAAAAGGGAAATAATTGTTGGGGCTTGAGACACATGCAAGTTGTTTTGACATGGGTCAAAAGGGAATAAATTGTTGGTGCTGAAGAAAGTGGGAAACATAATAATTCATACCCCTCCATTACCCAAATTATAAATTTAAATTTTGAGTGTTTATTAAGTTTTTATTGTGGCCACAATTTTAGTTATACTTTACATGGGTTAATTTAGTTTATTATGTGGACAATTTTGAGTGTATGGAAAGTGAGTAATTTTGTATTCTTTTGTTATTTTTTGCACTTTAGTTGCAACTTCAAAATTGTAGAATATTAATGACAAAATATTTGAATGTTTGAGTGACACATACCAACAATCTCTTATCCTATTACTTTTTGAGTTAAAACGTATTTTATAAATTTAGGTAGAGTTCTATTCTTTGTATAATACAAAAAAAAAACACAAACTAAAAGGGAAAAAAATCAGTTTTAAAATATATTTAATTGTTTATTGTAGAACAATTTATTAGCATAAAAAGCTGTCATGTACGGACAATTATTACAAGTCTGCCTATAACATAAAATAGTGAATGGACATTCAAAATCAATTTTCCAAAAATTTTAAGCCTTCATATCAAGTTCTCGACGCTATCCTTTGTCTATGTTTGACATTAACATAGCAAAGAACAAACACGAAGCTTCATACTAATTCTAACATGTAAGATGTGTATACAATTTGGTATATTATCTCTAATCGTATCTTCTCTTTAACCTATGTGGGATAGAATGTTCTCTATGTTTTCACCACAAAAACAATAATCAATACCAAAGTTCTCTATATAATCGAATAGGCTGCGGCTAAGATAGGTTGTGCAACCCTTAAGGCTCCTTTTTCTTATTTAGGATTGACGGTTGGGGGTAGCATGTTCGGATTACAGTTCTTGGAAACTAGATAATGACGAAGTCGTTGCTCGACATCAAAATGGAAGTTGAATAAAACACTTTCATAAGGGGGAGACTTTCATTAATTTATATGCCTTCGTCAAATCAGGTCTTAGGTGCGATTCCCATATATCACATGTCTTTATTCAAAGTCCCCAAGAAAGTTCTTCAAAGATTGGAAAACATTCGCTGTCACTTCTTCCATGGGATAGAAAATAATGAGAGGAAGCCGATATGGGTGAAATGGAGTAAAGTTTTGGCGTCTATAGAAAAAGGAGGATTAGGCGTGTCGAGTTTCTTTGCTCTTAATAGAGCCATACTGTTTAAGTAGGTATGGAGTTTCTGTACTAAAATGCATCGCTTAAGGGCGGAAGTTCATAAAAGGAATTTCATGGAATTGTACTGGTTAATCTAGGTTCGATTGATACACATTCATCATCCTTCCATTTGGTTAGTATAGTTCGTGAATACGTCGAAGCATTAATTAAAGCATAAAGGAATTGGATCTGGCGGTTTTCATTCGGAAAAAAAAAAATGGGAAAGGTAATGGATAATTTGTTTTGGGGAGGATGCTTTGCATGGGTAGTCGCCTTTAAATTGGTTTATCGCATAATATATGCGTTGGATTCATGCAAAAACGACACTGTTGCAGTGAAGCTCTCTCGTAATTCTATGGATCACTCATCCCGTAGAGCTCCAAGGGAGGGTATTGAGCAGACTCAATTTAACGCTTTATTGACAAACATTGATGGTATCAATCTAGCTGATATGATGGATAGATGGGTGTGGACATTGGAGGGTTCTGGTGAGTTCTCTGTTGCTTCAATTAGAAGACTCATCGATAAACGTATTTTACCGGAAGTATCGACTAAAACACGTTGGATTACCGGTGTGCCTATTAAAGTTAATATTCATGCTTGGAAGTGAACGTAGTTTAGTTTTGCTTACTACTAGGCTAAACATAGACGAGGTAAAATTATTGATTCTATTTTATGTCCTTTGTGAGAAGGCGGTTGAATCATCGAACCACACCTTCTTTATTTGTCACATTGCCAGAGATGTCTTTCGTAAGATTAATCATTGGTGGGATATTTCGTTTATGGAGGTGTCGTCTTATGAGGAATGGTTAAATTGGCTCTTGAATCTCCGTCTTCATTCAAAACATAAGCATCTTCTTGAAGGAGTTTGTTACATTTCATGGTGGCTTATTTGGACTTTTCGCAACAAAACTATATTCGATTTGGATCCTCCATCGCAGTCATCTTTGTTTGAGGATGTCGTGGCTCGTTCTTTTAATTGGTGTCGTTATAGGTGTCATTGACTCATTTCACTCAATGATATTCTTCCATGCTTGGTCAAGATTCATGAGATAGAACAAATTATGTCCTCTCTTTAATGAACAATTCTAGATTTAGGCTACAAAACGTCTATGTTCAACTAACATACTTAAAAATCTTAAAAGTTCATTGACACCACACTACATGGCGATACTCTATCACCCACAACATAGATTCATTGTTTCAAACAATATTAAAAGTTCCATGAGAGTAAAGAACAGAAGAGAAAGACATGTAAGACATTGTTAAAGAATCAACAGATGTGATTTCAATTATTTAATCTTAACTAAGTAAGACATTAACATAACAAAGAACATACACGGAAGCTTCATACTAGTTCTAACATGTATAATGTGCTTACATTTTGGTATATGATGTACCCAAACACATTTTGATTCTAACATGTCTTGTTCGAGAATCAACCGACGTGATTGGAATTTAATCTTAGCAATTATTTTACTGAATTATGTCACACAACCATATCCAGTACTATAACATAAAATGGTGGGATGCAAATTCAAATGCATAACAATATCTTTACTGGACCTTATTTCTACCACAAATCCATATCCACTATAACATAAAATGATGAATGCAACATTCAAAAGCATTTCCAAAAATATTAAGCCTTCATAGCAAGTTCTCGTCGTTGTTCTTTGTTTATGTTTATGTTTGACATGTATGATGT
This sequence comes from Tanacetum coccineum, assembly GCA_026074375.1. Classification (NCBI taxonomy): domain Eukaryota; kingdom Viridiplantae; phylum Streptophyta; class Magnoliopsida; order Asterales; family Asteraceae; genus Tanacetum; species Tanacetum coccineum. Next base: position 4,920 of record BQNB010049211.1, read on the forward strand.
GTATACAATTTGGTATATTATCTAGGATCATTTCGTCTCTTTAACCTATGTGGGATAGAAAATTCTTTTGATTTTCATCACAAAATAACTACTAGTAAGTTACCTAGACTTGCTCTTTACTTATGATCAATGACCAGTTATGAGTGACGAATTTGAATCTCGGGAAATAAATCTATCGTCTTTTTTAACTTCACATTTTTTGTTTGCGTAAATTAGCAATCTAGTCTTGGATATCTATTGTTTTAGTCATATTAATTTCTCATGGAGAATAGAGGTATCCAGCTAGAGAGTTTCTTACCCATGACATTCTTAAGTTACACCACACGTGTCATGGCCTTATGTGTTATGACCATAATCACCATGACTAAAACATAAACTGATAAAACCTATCACCAAACAACATACCATTAGCACATTCATTGTCATTTCGAGGATGCAAAGCCCCTTTATTTGTCAGCTAAGGGGTCAAGAAGATCAATAAAGCTAACTTGTATAGTTGATTAGATTTGAGGGGGCGCTAAATAAGTAGCTTTCAGAACAACTAACAGGTCGATGAGTCATGTCACTCGATGATATGCTTTGATAAACAATATGATAATGGAAGTGTCATGAGAGTAGGAGATCGGAAGATAAACAATAGGTGAAACTTTGTTCGAAGATCAACCGATGATATATTAAATGCATTTCCAAAAGTATTAAGATAATGGCCGTGTCATGAGAGTAGGAGATCGGAAGATAAACATAGGTGAAACTTTGTTCGAAGATCAACCGATGATATATTAAATGCATTTCCAAAAATATTAAGACTTCATATCAAGTTTCCTTACAAGAATGTTTTGTCCGTGCTTTAACGGCGAAACAAGCCTTTAAGAAAGCTTCATACTAATTCTAACACAATTGATGTGTATACACTTTGGTATATAATGTTGAATCATTTCTTCTTTTTAACCTATGAGGGATAAAAGGTTCTCTATGTTTTCACCCAATAAAACAATAATCAATACCAAATATGTGCTCATTAATCGTTTATCTTTTGGATCTACTCATTGATACCAAGTTCCGGTATAATTTTAAAATGAGGGCGCAATTAGATACGAAGATCCCCTGCGGAGAACTATATCGCCCACACCACAAATTCATTGTTCCAAGCACTACTGAAACGATTATTTATTTAAGTGGCCGGGAGACCAGCGAAGAGACACATAACATTAGCACATCGATTGTCATTCCGAGGATGCAAAGCCGCTTTATATGTCAGCTAAGGGATCAAGAAGATCACTAAAGCTAACTTGTATAGTTAATTAGATACGAGGAGATTAGTTTTGTGTGTCCTAAATACATAGCTTTCAGAGGCCCATCGCTCATTTCACTCAATGATACGCTTCCATGCTTGGTCAAGATTCCCGAGATAGAACAAATTATGTTCTCTCTTTGATGAACAATGCAAGATTTGGCTACTAAACCTCTATGTTCGACTGACATAGTTAAAAATCTTAAAAGTTCCATGACAATACACTACATGGTAACGAAGACATGTAAGACATACTGAGGGGTGTGACTGCAATCTAATCTTAACCACGATAACAAAGCATAGGTGTGATTAAACATAGAGAAGAACATACCCCGAAGATACTCATTCTAACACGGTTGTTGTGCCTATACTTTGGTATATAGTGTAGAATCTTTTCTTCTCTTTTATGTGATAGAAAGTTCTTTTGGTTTTCACTACAAAAACAGTAATAAGGTATTAGACACACTCTTTACTCGAAATTTAGTACAATTATAATCAATACTGGATATGTGTTGAGCAAATCGTTATATATAGGTTGTCAATCTTCTGAATCTGAGTCCAGTATAATTATTAAGTGACGATCGAATTAGATACAAAGATCTCCTATAGACTACTCTATCACCCACACCAAAAACAATATTGTAACGCCTATTTCACAAAAGGTTCTAGATTTTTGGTAATGAAATCCCATTTTGTGATCTTTTTGATTAAAAATATCCAGTAGTACACCACATCCGTTAGAATTTTCATTTTTGATTTAGCATGTATACACAAGATAACCAAAGGCATGTCATCTAAGCGTGAGTGTTTCATACTTTCATGTAAACTATTGAAAAGAAAGTCTCAAAATAAGTCAGAAAATATGAGCTTATCTAAAATAAGGTGAAATCATATGCTCATAAGCCCACAAATAATCTTAAACAAACACCCCCCTTAATTGTGTTTCTAATATTTTATTTTACAAATATGTTTTTTATTGTTAAGAGTTGGGTGCGAAATGGTTACGGAAATACCGTCAATTAGTCCGTGTAGAGATGGTACTCGCTCTTTTCGGATAACTTGAACAAGGGAACCTCGTATGTTTACTAGTTTAGTTAGTACAGCTCGTGTTATTTTTGGGCCTATCAAAATTTGTTATTGAAAATTTGAAACTATGGGAAGTCATCATCGTTGATTCGTTTCCAACACAAAAACAATAAAGTAGCTAGCAATACAGATCAACCCAGCTCTAGTAGTACTGCTCTTTCTACACTTTTGTGTTCGTATAAAGGAAATCATGGGGGAATGTGATGAAGTACTTTCTGATGAAAAGTCGACTGATACAGAATTGGACTCAATGGAGAGAGAAATTATCTTCCCATCCTACCTCTACCCTAAACCCACAACAGAAGACAACCATGGCGACAACAACGACGATGGATGGCAGATTGCAAACCGGAGACAGAACACAAAGGTGTATGGAACTCAACACATCATCACTTCCTACTTCTTCACTGAATTTCCACCGGGACTGAGCGAGACGGCTCTGCGGAAGACCTTCGCTAAATATGGAAGGATAACCGATGTCTACATGGCAAAAAACCCAACTATCAATGGGAAAGCTTTCGGGTTTGCTAGATTCATCAATGTTCAAAACCTAAAATCTTTCGAAACAACTCTTAACTCTATCCTTATCGGCACACACCATTTAAAAGTGAACATTGCTCGGTTCCAACGTGGTAAGACCAACAATCATGTTGACACCAACCCTGCCCGTCAACCTACCACAACTCCTTTGCACCTTCAACAACCTACCAACACTCACAAACACAAAACTTATGATAGTGTTCGAATAGGTAATGCCCAACCAGAAATCCCACCCACACCTATTATTATCCATTCTTGCCCAGATTTAATCACATCCACCCACTCGCTAATTGGTGAATTGTTTTCTGCTAACACCTTCCCTAACTTGCATACTATTTGCAATGAGGCTGGCTTTCTCAACACCAGAATCAAATATTTAGGTGGTTTAAACGTATTAATCCAACCCCCCATAAACATACCCCTCCATAACCTCGTTTCAAACTTAACACTAAAAGCACGCTTCAAAAACCTAATACCCTGGGCAAAAAATTTCATCTCCAAAACCGCTTGGCATGGATTTCTATTGAGGGCCTACCACCTCATGCGTGGCACGAAGCGGCTTTCACGCATATTGCTGGCACTTGGGGCGAAGTCATCTTTCCTGAAACTTGTAACAAAAACTCTAACAACCTCGTCGCCGGAAAAGTTTGCATCCACACAAAGTGCATGGAGGTTATCCAACATAACATGCCGGTAGTCATTGATGACGAACACTTTTGTGTTCGTATAAAGAAAATCATGGGGGAATGTGATGAAGTACTTTCTGATGAAAAGTCGACTGATACAGAATTGGATGAAGACTGCACGTCGAGTAATGATGACTCCTTCGGTAAAGAAGATGTCCAGAGTGAAGAGGATGACGACGACTTTTACGATGATGGCTCAGATTGCAACCTCTTTATGGATGAAGTGAATGAGATTCAAGGAGGCGGGGGTTGGATTCAGAATGACGTAGGAGATTATAAGGATATTAGTTCTCCACAAAGTTCTAAATCCGATAATATTCAAAATGAAAATTTTACAGGATAGATACTGGAAAATTCAAATATTCACACTACAACAAAAAGGAGAACAGGTGACTGTATTTTCCCCGGCGACATTTGTCGCTGGGGAATAGGCGCTAAACGACAAAAATGGATCATACGTGGCACAAATTCTCGTAGACTTTTTAGTCAAAGAATTCGGAGGTTTTCCCCGGCGACAAAATGTCGTTAAATTTTGGGCAAATATTTCGACGTAAAACGTAGCGGGGATTTTTCCCACTTACTTTTCCCCGGCGACATGTCGCCGGGGATTCACTTGTTAATTTTAAGAAAAATAATTAGTGTTAATAACGTTAGTGGTGGCGTGGACACACGTTTCCCCAGCGACATGTCGCTGGGGATACCACGTTGACTTTGTTGACCGTATTAACGATATTGGTTAATAGTGTCAATTGGTTAACAAAGTTTCCCCAGCGACACGTCGCTAGGGATAAGTGAATTGGGCTTCTGGTTTGGTTTGGGCTTAATATTACGAAATTGGGCTTCTGGTTTTTTGGACATTTCCCCGGCGACATGTAGCCGGGGATAGCGTTTGACTTTGTTGACTTTTAATTTAACTACGTTTTTTAAGTTCGTTTCGGTCTGATATTCCGTATATTTTAACAAAAAAATAGAGATACGTTTTTATGGTGTGTTCATGTTTGTACCATTGGCATGTTGAGGTGATATCGTTATATATAAACACATTCATATCATAAAAGTTTAAACAAAGTCTTCACATACAATAAAAAAACATACGAATTACTTTGCAAATGACAAACTACTCGAAATCATACGAATTACATTGCACATGACAAACTACTCCAAATCAAGTTTTTCCATTTCATTGAGAACTTCGTGAAATAGTGCAGCCGAATTAACTGTGTGTTATTCCGGATGCATATGCATTTCCATAGTTGCCTTGAGTACACTTATCTTTCCACGCAAGTGCTTACAGTTTGAGCACTCTTTATTTCTTGAAGATCCTAGAGAGTAGGTGTTGAAGGTCCTGAAGAATAGCTTGGAGGCGTTGAAGGTCCTGAAGAATAGCTTGGAGGTGTTGAATGTCCTGCAGATGGAGCTCCAGGAGAACTCATCAATTGACGAAGTCGGGTCTCTTTCAAAAAAAAAATCCACATCCAAAATGTTTCGGAGACTGTTAAATAGTAAAGAAATCAATTCTTTTACCAACTAACCAGAATATTTATATATTACACAAATAAAAAACATGTGATTGTTCACCTTTAATTTTGGACATGCATAGTATAGTTTACCGTAACTCTCAGGTTTATACGATTGTCGGAGAACTACATCTCCTTCTGCCCAACTACACGCAAAACTTCATGTTGCACCAGCTTCACCTTTTTTGTTGTGGTTGTGATGGTAAGAGTGGTGTGATATATATTTGGTTTGTGATATATCATGCTTTTATGGAATAAAAATTTTTAGGCGGGAGAATCTGGCGCGTTTTTTGGCGGGAGTATAATGTATAACCATAACATATTGACTCATCAGTTTTTATAAACATAACATATCGATTCATCCGTTGAACGTCTAATGTAAAACCATAACATATCGACTCATCAATTTTTATTCAAGACATAAGTCTAATGAACACACCTTAAAAATGTATAACCATAACATATCGTCTAATGTATAACCATAACATCTTGACATGTCAATGAACACACCTTAAAAATGTAGATAAATGCCAATGGTGTTGACATACACATTTTTATTCAAGACATAAGTCTTCACATAAACCATTTATTACAATGCATTCAATACAAATGCCCATGGTGCAAACATGAACACACTTTAAAAACGTAGATAAACACACATACACTTAATGTGTTGACACACCTTGAAAAGCATCTTCTCATCAGCCTCTCCTCTGCCTCCATAACATATCGACTCATCCGTTGAACCTCTAATGTATAACCATAACATATCGACTCATCCGTTGAACCTCTAATGTATAACCATAACATATCGACTCATCCGTTGAACCTCTAATGTATAACCATAACATATCGACTCATCCGTTGAACCTCTAATGTATAACCATAACACATCGACTCATCCGTTGAACCTCTAATGTATAACCATAACATATCGACTCATCCGTTGAACCTCTAATGTATAACCATAACATATCGACTCATCCGTTGAACCTCTAATGTATAACCAAAACATATCGACTCATCCGTTGAACCTCTAATGTACAACCATAACACATCGACTCATCCGTTGAACCACTAATGTATAATCATAACACATCGACTCATTCGTTGAACCTCTAATGTATAACTATAACAAATCGACTCATCCATTGAACCTCTAATGTATAACCAACACATATCGACTCATCCGTTGAACCTCTAATGTATAACCATAACATATCGACTCATCCGTTGAACCTCTAATGTATAACCATAACATATCGACTCATCCGTTGAACCTCAAATGTATAACCAACACATATCGACTCATCCGTTGAACCTCTAATGTATAACCAACACATATCGACTCATCCGTTGAAGCTCTAATGTATAACCATAACATATCGAAACATCCGTTGAACCTTTAATGCATAACCATAACATATCGACTCATCCATTGAACCTCTAATGTATAACCATAACACATCGACTCATCCGTTGAACCTTTAATATATAACCAAAACATAGCGACTCATCCGTTGAACCTCTAATATATAACCAAAACATATCGACTCATCCATTGAACCACTAATGTACAACCATAACACATCGACTCATCCGTTGAACCTCTAATTTATAACCATAACACATCGACTCATCCGTTGAACCTCTAATGTATACCCATAACATATCGACTCATTGAACCTCTAATGTATAACCAACACATATCGACTCATCCATTGAACCTATAATGTATAATCATAACATATAGACTCATCCGTTGAACCTCTATTGTACAACCATAACGCATCGACTCATCCGTTGAACCCCTAATGTATAACCAACACGTATCGACTCATCCGTTAAACCTCTAATGTGTAACGATAGCATACCGACCCAGCCAAAACGAACCGATTATATATTTTATAAAAAATAATTGAAAATAATAATTATATATTTTATAAAAAATAATTTTAAATAATAATTATATACGAACCGACCGGAACCAACCGAGAAACCGGACCGACCCAGCCGAAACGAACCGATTATATATTTTATAAAAAATAATTGTAAATAATAATTATATTTTTTATAAAAAATAATTTTAAATAATAATTATATACGAACCGACCGGAACGAACCGAGAAACCGGACCGACCCAGCCGAAACGAACCGATTAAATATTTTATAAAAAATAATTGTAATTAATAATTATATATTTTATAAAAAATAATTTTAAATAATATATTTTTTAAATTTTAAATAATATACTTTTAGTAAAAAATATAGTTTTGATATATTAATAAAACGTTATATTTTTTTAATAAAACTTTCCCTGGCGACATGTCGCCGGGGAAACCTTTTTTATTTTTGCCAAAAAGCCCTCCAATATTTTCGTTATTGCGCCATTTTCCGCTAAACGACAAAGTTGTAGTTTCTTTGTAATTATTCTATTACTTACATGACATGCTGTAAGCAAGACTTCACCCCACAAATTCTTTGACAAGTTTGCACTGACTAACATAGCATTAATCATATCTTGTAAAACTCTATTCTTCCTTTCAGCAACACCATTCTGTTGAGGTGTATATGAAGTTGTTCTTTGATGAATTAGACCATGTGATTCACAATAGGAAGAAAATTCGTTGAAAAAGTATTCACCGCCTCTATCACTTCTTAGAATTTGTATCTTTTTGCCTCGTTGGTTTTTTACTTGAGCCTTAGAAATTTTAAATATTTCGAAGGCCTGATCTTTTGATTTCAACAAATAAACATAGGTATATCTAGAAAAATCATCAATAAAAGTTATTAAATACCTATTTCCTCCTCTAGTTAATTGTCCATTCAATTCACATATATCAGAATGTACTAACTCTAACACATGTGATGTGTATACAATTTGGTATATTATCTGTAATCATTTCTTCTCTTTAACCTATGTGGGAGAAATCTTTATGTTCACTATTATAACTATTATAGGATATAATGTTTTGTTTTAAATATCTTCATAGTCAATACATTAATGTGTCCTAAACGATTATGCCATAAATTGAAAGAGAGCAATCAATAATTAAAACCAGAAAATAAAATTGCAATCAGGCAATTAAGCAGAACTTGTAATTTTATTGATGTTGAGTTTGAACATGCCATCACAAGCATACGCTTTTCCTACAAATACATTGGCCTTGGACAATATCACCTTGTTCGATACAAAGTTTAAAACCAGAAACAAGATTCTTCCTAATGTTAGGAACATGAAGAACATTCATAAGGGTTAACTTCTTTCCAGATGTGAATTGGATCTCCACGTTTCCTGAGCCAATAACCTTTGAAGTATGATTGTCACCCATTATAACTTTATGTCCATCTTCAGTTTCCTTATAAGTTTTGAACAAGTCTCTGTTGTTGCAAACATGTGTAGTTACACCAGAATCATACCACCAATCATCCGTTGTTGTCACACTAGCCATATGCAGTTCCTGAATCATTTCAATGTTCATTTCAGAAACCATAGCAGTGATTTTTGTGGTATCAACTTGTTCCACTGCATTAGCAGATTCATCCTTCTTGTTTGAATTCTGATTTTTCTTCTTGGGATTCTTGCAGTAGCGTTTGATATGCCCTTTTTCACCGCATTTGTAACACACAACCTCAGACAATGGTTTCTTGTCTTTCTTGTTATTCTTGGATGAATTCCATGTACCCTTCATCTTCTTGTCATTTCCTTTGTTGTTCTTTCCTGAATCAACATAATTAACCTTAGAACTTGATGCACCATTCAGATTCTTTTCACGAACACGAGTTTCCTCTTCAATTCGTAAATGTTTTTAAATTTGATCCAATGTAAAATCCTCTGAAGTGTGCATCAATTTCTTTCTGTAATTGTGCCAAGAAGATGGTAACTTGGTAATGATGGCCCCAACCAATAACTTTTCAGGGATTTCAATGTTAAGATTTTTGAATTTAGAAACCAGAATAAGAAATTCATGAACTTGATCTAAAATAGGCACGTATTCCATGGAAAATTCAAAGAATTTAAAAGTGATAAACTTATCTGCCCCTTCCTTTTCAGTGGTGTATTTTTCTTCAAGAGAATTCCAGATTTCCCTTGCAGAAGTCATTGGTGTGTAGAGATCATACAGACGATCAGTGCGGGTACTCAGAATGTATCATCTGCATAGTGTTTCATCTTGTTCACGCTTTCTTTCTTCCTCTTCAGTCATCACGCCAGTTGGTGCCCATCTAGAACATAATAAACCTTGAACGCAGTTAACAGAAATTTCATCTTTTCCTTCCAACGAGTAAAGTTCATCCTATCCATTCTGTCTAGTTTGATTGTGTCGCTTCCAAACATCCTTAAACCAGCACTTTGATCCATGATAATATTCTTTAAGATTGTTATAATATGGCAGACTTATAATAATAATATAAACGAATTTGAGGACGTGATAATCACTGTCCTTAAAGAATATTAGTCCCCACTATTTACGCTGGTGGGATTCGTGACTAATTTCTTCCCAGGATTCGACCTCAAAGATAGAACTTTATGCAGCGTACATAAGGTTCACATGAACATCAAATGTATGTATATTTTGTTTGTATTGAATTGAGTGTTTTTGGATGAATTAAAAATGCAGAAAGATGGCCATATTTAAAGGGAAACTCCGTGACATTCGAATAGTCACAATGGTTCACAAAAAGGTGCTATTAGCGACAGTTAAGCGACGATTTAGCAACAGAAAAAACCGTCACTATCTAAACGTTTCAAAAACAGTGAGATGGAATATCAAATACACCTTTTAACCCATTTAACTGCCAGCATTTAGAATTGGTGTGTCTTTTCAATAATAATGCCTAATTAGCAACGGTTTTGTGACAGAATAACTGTCACAAAAACTGTCACTAATATCCATTTATAATTAAACATTCATTTCATTCATCCAATTAGTGGGATACATACAATACACATTTGTTAATGAAAACCCACAAGTTCCAACATACCAAATATCTACTCTATCACTCACACCATAAACAAATATCATAACCCAACACATTTCTAGTCGTACACGGCTAATCCAATTACCATAACCCAACACCCCCTAGTTCCTGGCCAGTTTGTGTACACTGCAAATCGTTTTTTCTAAATCTACGTTGATAACCGAAACTACTAGGTTACCATGTAATTTTTAAGTGACGATGCAATTAGATGCATAAATCCTCCAAAGAGTACTCTAATACCCACAACACAAATTCATTGTTCTGGATACTAATCTTTCATGTGAGCAGGAGAACGAAAAAGAAACATAAGTAAGATATTGTTCGAGAATCAACCAATAAATATAGGTGAGATTAGATGTTCCGATACGTGATACATCCAATATTTGCGAAATCCACCGTAACACGTAGCAACAGTGAATGCAATATTTAGATGTAATTGCAAAAATATTTAGACTTCATAGTAAGTTTCCCTCTGCATTAATAATGCACACATTTGCAATTAATGTGGAAATAAACACAGAGGGAAGCTTGATACTAATTCTAACACGAGTGTTATGCATATACTCCTGGTATATAATGTAGAATTCTTTCTTTTAACCTATGTGGGATAGAGAGTTCTTTTGATTTTCACGTTAGCAAAGAGCATATATGAAAGCTTCGTACTAATTCTAACATGTATGATGTGTATACAATTTGGTATATTATCTGGAATCGTTTCTTCTCTTTAAGCTATGTAGGATAGGATGTTCTCTTGGTTTTCATCACAAAAACAATAATCAATACCAAAGTTCTCTATATAATCAACTAGTCTGTTATGATAAGTTGAACAAGAAAAACCTCATTTTATATTTTGGCCTATCAAAATGTGTTAATGAAAATTTGAAATGATAGGAAGTCATCATCGTTTCCAGTTTCCATCACAAAAACAATAAAGTAGCTAGCAATACCCTTGACTCGTGCATTTGTCCTGTTATAACCAACACAGAGTTAAAGACAGAGACAAGAAATGGGGGAAAAAAAAAAAAAAAAAAAAACCCCAAAAACATGGGGGGGGGGGGGTGGGCCCCACAAAATATATATAACATGATAGTAGACACATGTTTTTGGACTGGTGAAATTAGACAAAATCAAGGTTTTTTGAAAAATTAACACTACGGGTCAAAGTTTCATTGGTATGAAACCGCAGGGCCCCTAGTTCCGACATTGGCTGAGTTTGTGTTCACTATAAATCGTTTATCTTTTAAATATACTTTGAGAACTGATACTAAGTTACGATGTAATATTTTAAGTGACAAACGCAATCAGATGTTCTGTTACTTGTACATTCGTAAGCAACAATTTTAAATTCATTTCCCTTAAAACAGTAAACTTCATACAATTCAGAAGGGACCGTGCCACCAAGGCAAAGCCCTTTTTAGTATGTTGTCATACGTAGAGACAAACTTGTGGGGAAGCTTCATATTGATTCTAACACGACTCTTGCACATACACTTTGGTACATAATGTAGAATGATATCTTCTGTTTAACCTATGCGGGATAAAATGTACTTTTGATTTTCATCACAAATTGAATACCAAATATCTACTCTATCACTCACACCATAAACAAATATCATAACGCCTATTTCACACAAGGTTCTAGATTTTTGGTTATAAAAACCCCTTTTGTGATCTGTTAGAATTTTGATTTTTGATAAGATAACCAAAGGCATGTCACCTAACCGTGAGTGTTTCATACTTATAAAACAACAATTTAAGGTTCTGTAACAAATCAACAACCTTAAAAGAAACATGTAAAAGTTTATCACTTTGTGATCTTGTGTCAGCCTTTTTAGTAATCCCAATAATCTTTTTGAGCCGGTCTGTAAGACCAATAAAATTTTCTTAATTTGGCCCAAAAATCCAACTAAACATTAGTGCTGTTTATCGGTTCGGTTATCGGGTTGTTCGCTTAGTTTGGATGTTGATCTCATAATTGGGAGCCGATGTTTGATTCCGGCTTTCCACCTTGTCCTATGTTATCATTTATGACTTTATGCATTCATTATGCTTTGATATGACACCATGATTATGGCGTTTCAGCCTCGTTTCCGGAGTGGGTCGTTACATTTGGTTTTTCCGTTTTTTCTGCTCACCCCTGCTAAACATTTTATCTTTTTATACTACTAGTTACAGATACTTTCGTGTAAGAAAAAAAACGTATGTGTGATCAAATGTTTGATTACTTGATCCATTTATTATAGCATCGTTCCAAACACTATGGAAACGACTATGTCATGAGAGTAGGAGATCAAAAGATAAACATATGTCATGAGAGTAGGAGATCAGAAGATAAACATAGGTGAGACTTCGTTCGAAGATCAACCAATGATCATTATATGCATTTCCAAAAATATTAAGACTTCATATCAAGTTTCCGCACACATCGAGTACTTACATTTTCCACTAACGTAGTAGTAGACATACACGGAAGCTTAATATTGATTCTAACACAAGTGTTGTGCATACACTTTTGGTATATAATGTAGTATCATTTCTTTTCTTTAATCTACGTGGGATAGAATGTTCTTTTAGTTTTCATCACAAAATTACTACTAGCAAGTTACCTAGACTTGCTCTTTACTCATGAAGTCGGGTCTCTTTCCATAAAAAAAATCCACATCCAAAATGTTTCGGAGGCTGTTAAATAGTAAAGAAATCAATTCTTTAAACAACTAACCAGAATATTTATATATTACACAAATAAAAAACATGTGATTGTTCACCTTTGATTTTGGACATGCATAGTATAGTTTACCGTAACTCTCAGGTTTATACGATTGTCGGAGAACTGCATCTCCTTTTGCCCAACTACACGCTAAAGCTTCATGTGGCACCATCTTCACCATTTTTTTGGTGGTTTTGATGGTAAGATCGTGTGATATGTTTGTGGTTGTGATAGTTATGGAATAAAAGAGTTTTTGGCGGGAGTATTTGGCAGGAGTTTTTGGCGGGAGTATTTGGCGGGAGTATTTGGCGGGAGTTTTTGGCGGGAGTATTTGGCGGGAGTTTTTGGCGGGAGTATAATGTATAACCATAACATATCGACTCATCAGTTTTTATAACCATAACATATCGATTCATCCGTTGAACGTCTAATGTATAACCATAACATATCGACTCATCAATTTTTATTCAAGACATAAGTCTAATGAACACACCTTAAAAATGTATAACCATAACATATCGTCTAATGTATAACCATAACATCTCGACATGTCAATGAACACACCTTAAAAATGTAGATAAATGCCAATGGTGTTGACATACACATTTTTATTCAAGACATAAGTCTTCACATAAACCATTTATTACAATGCATTCAATACAAATGCCCATGGTGCAAACATGAACACACCTTAAAAACGTAGATAAACACACATACACTTAATGTGTTGACACACCTTAAAAAGCATCTTCTCATCAGCCTCTCCTCTACCTCCCTTTCCAGGGCCTGCAACCTTTGAACCTCTAATGTATAACCAACACATATCGACTCATTCGTTGAACCTCTAATGTATAACCATAACATATCGACTCATACGTTGAACCTCTAATGTATAACCATAACATTACGACTCATCCGTTGAACCTCTAATATATAACCATAACACATCGACTCATCCGTTGAACCTCTAATGTATAACCATAACATATCGACTCATCCGTTGAACCTCTAATGTATAACCAAAACATATCGACTCATCCGTTGAACCTCTAATGTACAACCATAACATATCGACTCATCAGTTTTTATAACCATAACATATCGACTCATCCGTTGAACGTCTAATGTATAACCATAACATATCGACTCATCAGTTTTTATTCAAGACATAAGTCTAATGAACACACCTTAAAAATGTATAACCATAACATATCGTCTAATGTATAACCATAACATCTCGACATGTCAATGAACACACCTTAAAAATGTAGATAAATGCCAATGGTGTTGACATACACATTTTTATTCAAGACATAAGTCTTCACATAAACCATTTATTACAATGCATTCAATACAAATGCCCATGGTGCAAACATGAACACACCTTAAAAACGTAGATAAACACACATACACTTAATGTGTTGACACACCTTAAAAACGTAGATAAACACACATACACTTAATGTGTTGACATACACATTTTTATTCAAAGGGCACATTCCCCTTCAACTTTTCAATGAAAAGCATCTTCTCATCAGCCCTCTCCTCTACCTCCCTTTCCAGGGCCTGCAACCTTTGAACCATCTCCTCGTCTCTCTGTACTAGCTCTTGCAAGTACTCAATTGACCTGTCCTTGTTCACAACCCAACCAGGAGAAGCTTCAAGTTCTTGAGTAAACAATTGATATTCTTCTATGGCAGCACGTAACTTCACACTCACATTATTGATCATGCGTGCCAGCCTAAGGTCAGCTTCCTTGGCCCTCCAGAAATACAAACTCAAAACATCTGACCAAGTAGTTGACTGGGCCGAAGCTTGCAACTCCATAATCCTTCTCAAGTTCCACATTGTTTGTTGTATTTTGGTTCTATGCATATGAATACAACTCACAACCCTTATATACACAACATTCCACTAAGAATACAAGTTGCTATACACCCCACTTTGAAAGCCACTTACCCACCCTTTAAATATGAGCCACTATCCTACAACACAATCAATTGTGCAGACAACTATTTACACAGTATGAAGATATAAAATATTTATTTTATCAAAACAAGTAAATTAACAATAAAAATTACTAAATAGGCGAAACCGGACCCGAAACGAACCGACACACAAAAACACGACCGTACCCAGCGCCGAAACGTAACATGCATTATATATTTATTACAAAAAAATATTCGTAATTAATAATTATATACGACAGCTTTTATAAAAAATAACTATGGAAATAAGTTAAGAGTAATGATTTGATCATAAACTAACGTAGTTTATATATTAACTTCAGGCAAATTTAACAATTAAAAAAAAGCGGAAAAAAGAAATCAAACAAAAACAATTACAATTACAAATAAAACAAAACTGAAAAACACAAAAATAAGAAACAAGATAGAAAAAAGCTAAAAGTTAATAACAAACGTACTCAAACTAAATACATAATAAAATATTAAGTTATATTACAATTAGACATTATTATTAATATACTTACAATAATTTCTGTATAAAAGAAATAGAATACTTACAAAAAAACATTAGTGGGGAAGAGCTAAGATACTAGCTTAGCCACCAGACATTTTTAATGTATTATTATTATTATTATTATTATTATCATTATTATTAATATTATTATTATTATTTTATTTAAGTTTGAAACATATCAACACCATGAGGACAAAAATCTACAATCATGACAAACAATCCCCACCCTCACATGGACGATTTTTGCAACACGTCTCAAATAAATAATAATATAAAATATAACGAAAGAAGAACATAGCCTTCAAGTTAATTGGTCAAACTACAAGACAAATGTTGATCAAGGGACGCAAACCCGTAAGGGTCAAAACACACAAAGGAATCATTACCCATGAAAAAAAAGCACGGCACGAAAAGGTTTTAGAGCAGACCCGGCAAAACCACCAGGATAATTTTATGTAAAATCTAGTCTAAAAACATAATAGTATAACACAAGTTTTTGAGACCGGGATCCATTTAGACATAATCGACATGTTTTTTTAAGACAAGTTATAATTTATGTAATTCTATCTAAAACATAATAGTATACACAAGTTTTTGAGACCGGGCGCATTTAGACATAATCGATGTTTTTTTAAGACAAGTTAAAACTACGGGGCAAATTTTCATCGGTTCCCATGACACTGCATGTAACACCCCACCCGAGAACGGGTCAAATGTCACACTTATGGCATCAAAACAAACGCAAGCGGAAGACTTTATTCATAAAAGATGGTTCAACAAAGTTCCTCAACAAAACAAAGGAATTAATAGGTCTAGAACATAATGACCTTCAAACGGAAATAAATCCAATACAGAGTTTAAGCGGAAGACAAAAATCTAAAATCCAAAGTTTGAGCAATCTAAATGAAATGGGGAAAAACTATCATCCATTCGGTCCACTAAGAGCTCCTAAGCACTCTTCACTCATAACCCAGCTTCCCTCTTATTACCTGCCGCGGAGAAAAGAAATGCGGCTGAGCTAAAAAGCTCAGTGAACAGATATGAACAGATATATAAACAAACGGATAGATCAAGTATGTACAGTAAACAAAATGGAACCACCATAAGCTGGTAGCAGAGATTTCGTATATCATAAGAGCTGAAACGAAACAGATAGTCAACAAAACATATAGAAATGCCCACCGAGCTCCAACAAATGTCTAAAGCATGACACATGCTTAGACCCTACAATCAAAAGCATATCATATCGTATCAAATTGTACATGGGAGCTGCAGCTCCAGATGTACCCTACAATGTGCAATGGGGTGTTGGCACCACACTAAGCCATGCACCAAATCATATCAAAAACCTACACATATTAGCCTAGGATGCATCCATACGCCCCCTACAAATCAAATCAAATCATATATGGCCAAGTGCATAAAGAGCACACACAAAAATGGGGACGCCGTGGACTGATCACACCGCCACAGATAGTGTCACGCCATTGGTGCCACAATGACGCGACCATGGTACCTCCATGGCTAGTTAATAGCTCGGGCATCGGAACAAATGAAAGGACTCATATAACATATCGAAGCAAACATAATATATATCCAAAGAAGGTGATGATCAAACATACGAATAAACTCATATCATGGCAGTGACAAATGAAGCGTGGTGGGCCCATAACCCACAGGTCCCAGGTTTGTCCTGTAGAACTTAGGTTGACCTGTGAGGATTGGGTAGACATTAGGTTTCATTTCTGATCTAATCGCTCTCATTTGAATTTTGATCTTAACCCTAATTTGTCTTTGTTGGTTTATTTGTTAATCGTTTAGATGGCTCCTCGTCGCAATCGTGTGAACAACGAAGCAGATCCTGCTTTTACTGCTGCGGTAGCACAGGCAGTTGCAGACTTGTTACCGACTCTTACTGCTCGCATAACCGACGAGATTCGCCAAAATGAGAATAATAGGAATAACGTTAATCGAAGGAATGCTAGACGTGTAAACACCGAGGGTTCGGGTAATGATGGGGATGCACAACCCACTGATATCCATGTATGGTTGGAGAGGTTCCAGAAACAGAAACCCCAAACTTTTAGTTCAGCTTCCACGCCAGTTGAAGCAGAAAACTGGATAGCACATATCGAGAAGATCTTTGAGGTTTTGGGATGCGACGATCAGTTCAAGGCTAGGTTGGCGACATATAAGTTAGAGGGTGATGCCCACAGTTGGTGGAGCAAGCAAAGAAAAGTGTGAACGAGAGTACAAATCGATTCGTCAATTACCTGAGGAAACTAGTACTGATTTTATGAAGAGATTTCTTAGATTGGCGGGTTTCTTGGGGGCTAAGGCGGGCACCCAGGAAGAACAAGCTAAACACTTTAAATGGGGGCTGAATGACTTCGTACTTGATAGGATCTTGAACACTGAGTTTACTGATGTAGCACAAGTTGCTAATGCTGCAAGAAACATTGAGATCTTCCGTGATAGGTCGAAAAATAAAGGAAACAACAAGAGGGACAGAGACAGCCATCGTATACGACCATCAGACATACCATCACAGGGGTCTAATCAGAGAGCTTATGATCGAAAGAATAGTAAGAGATATGGGAACAATGATAGATATAATGACAGGCAGGGAAATAGTGACAAACGGGGTAACAATAGGCAGAGGTCATGGCGTGATCGAGATCAATAGGTTCGGGGCCAACAATACGGTCGTTCATACGGGTCGTCAAGTCAGCCGGGAAACTCAAACTAAGCATCTATCCCCACTTGTAACCAATGTGGTAAACGTCATCCGGGTGACACATGTTATAAGGCCACAGGTGCTTGCTTTATTTGTGGTCAAGGTGGGCATTTAGCTAAAGACTATGGTAAGAATCGTGGGGTGAGCAATACGGGAAATGGGAACAACAGGCAACATACTACACGGGGTCGAGTATCTGCGTTGACTACCAATCAGGCAGCTAATGCCCCAGGTATCGTTTCAAGAACTCTTTATATGTATGATCGTGATGTGTTTGTTTTATTCAATACCGGTGCGACGCATTCTGTGGTTTCTCTTGCATTTTCTAAACATATTAAAGTCCCCTCTACATTATTGGATTATGCATTATCTATTTCTACACCTATGAAAAATAATGTGGTTATTGGTCATGAATATAGATATTGTCTGTTACGTTTTGATGATAAGATTCGTTCTGCAAATTTGCTTCCTTTAGAAATGAGTGATTTTGATATTATTCTTGGTATGGATTGGTTGACTGAGCATCGTGCTACTATCGATTGCTATTCGAAACGAGTCATCTTTAGCAATTTGAACAATCCTGAATTCATTTACCATGGTTCTCGACTTGGTAAGCCCTTAAAAATCATCTCTGCTCTCAAAGCTCGAACGCTAATTTCTCACAATTGTGAAGGTTTCTTAGCATCAATTAAAGACACTTCGTTGGATGGACCTCGCCTCGAAAGTCATCAAGTAGTTCGAAATTTTCTTGATGTTTTTCCTGATGAGCTGCCAGGACTACCACCTGAGCGTGAAGTTGAATTCACTATTGAGTTGATTCATGGTGCTCAACCTATTTCTAAAGCTCCGTACAGAATGGCGCCAGTTGAATTGAAGGAACTAAAGATCAACTGCAAGAACTTCTCGAACGTGGTTTTATTCGACCGAGCGTATCTCCGTGGGGCACGCCAGTTTTATTTGTGAAGAAGAAAGATGGTAGCATGAGGTTGCGTATTGATTATAGGGAGCTGAATCGTATTACAGTTAGAAACAAGTATCTACTACCGCGAATCGACGATTTGTTTGATCAACTTCAGGGTGCAAAGTTTTTCTCAAAGATTGATCTGGGGTCGGGTTATCATCAGCTACGTGTAAAGGAGCAAGAAATTTCCAAAATAGCCTTTCGCACTCGTTATGGTCATTATGAATTTCTTGTGATGCTGTTTGGATTGACTAATGCTCCGGCTGTTTTTATGGACTTGATGAATCGTGTCTTTCATGAGTACATAGACAAATTCGTCATAGTTTTCATTGATGACATATTGGTGTATTCAAAGACGAGGGAGGAGCATGAGGATCATCTTCGTATTGTGTTGGAAATTTTGCGTCAGAAAGAAGCTTTATGCAAAATTCTCGAAGTGTGACTTTTGGTTGGGGCAAGTGGCATTCTTGGGTCATATTGTATCAGCCGATGTATTTCTATGGATCCTGTTGAGAAAGGTTTAGCTATCACTAAATGGCCGAGACCGACGACAGTAACTGAAGTTAGAAGCTTTTTGGGACTTGCGAGGTATTATAGAAGATTTGTGGAAGGGTTTTCACTTCTTGCTTTACCTTTGACGAAACTTATGCGGAAAGGAGAGAAGTTTGTGTGGAATGAAGAACGAGAGAAGAGTTTTGAGGAGCTGAAAAGGAGATTAGTTTCTTCTCCCATACTCACTCTTCCTTCTGGAACAGGTGGATACCAAATTTATAGTGATGCGTCAAAGAAAGGTCTTGGATGCGTTCTTATGCAACATGGTAAGGTTATCGCTTATGCATCGAGGCAACTGAAACCTTATGAGGAAAATTATCCGACACATGACTTGGAGTTGGCAGCAGTCGTTTTTGCTCTTAAGATTTGGAGGCATTATTTGTATGGGGAAACTTGTGACATCTTCACCGATCACAAAAGCCTCAAATATATTTTTACTCAAAAGGAGTTAAATATGAGGCAGAGGCGTTGGTTGGAACTTCTTAAGGATTACGACGCAAATATTCAGTATCATCCTGGGAAGGCTAATGTGGTAGCGGACGCACTTAGTAGGAAGAATTCTGGAACTTTGGCTTGTCTCAAAATTCAACCCGAGATTATCAAAGACCTAGAGCTCATGGAAGTCGAGTTAGTTGTTCGTGGTTCTGAAGGTTATATAGCTAGCCTTAAGATTGAACCTAACCTTATACTGCGGATTAAAGAAGCCCAGAAAGAAGATGGTGAATTATGGTCGGTGGTGCAAAATATGAAAAATGGTAAGCAGGAAGAATTTCGGGTGGATGAGCATGGTGTGATATGGTACGGTAATAGATTATGTATTCCCGATGATTCCTCTCTTCGAGAAGTTGTTTTCACTGAGGCACACAGTTCTCCTTTCTCTATTCATCCTAGTTCTACTAAGATGTATAGAGACTTGAAGCAGAATTTCTGGTGGAATGGTATGAAGCATGATGTGGCTAGATTTGTGGCAAAGTGCTTAACGTGTCAACAAGTTAAAATTGAACATCAACTTGCAAGTGGTCTTCTTCAGCCTTTAGATATTCCAACTTGGAAGTGGGATCAAATTTCTATGGACTTTGTAACGGGGTTACCTCGTACCTTTAAGAAGAATGATGCAATTTGGGTTGTGGTTGATCGATTGACTAAGTCTGCTCACTTTTTGCCTATTCAGCAAGGGTACTCCGGTAGTAAGTTGGCAGAGATATTTCAGCAAGAGATTATTCGGTTACATGGCACACCTACATCGATCGTGTCTGATAGAGATCCACGGTTCGCTTCACGATTTTGGAAAGGTTTACAGAATGCGTGGGGAACGAGACTTAAATTTAGTACTGCTTTTCACCCTCAGACTGATGGACAGACTGAACGTACTATTCAAACTCTGGAGGATATGTTAAGATCGTACGCTTTGGAGTGGACGGAAAATTGGGACGAGTATTTATGTTTGGTTGAGTTTGCTTATAATAATAGTTGGCATGCGAGTATTAAAGGGGCCCCTTTCGAGCTTCTGTACGGCCGAAAGTGTAGAGCACCTATTTGTTGGAACGAAGTTGGAGAGCGTGTTATAGAAGGTCCGGAATTGGTTGAGGTAACGAATGAAAAGGTTGCCATTGCTAAAGAGAAGCTTAAGGAAGCTCGGTCACGACAAAAGAGTTATGCTGATCGTCATCAAAGAGCCTTGGAATTTAAACCCGGTGATCATGTGTTTCTTAAAGTATCTCCGTGTAGAGGTGTTCGACGTTTTTTGGTTGAAAGGAAAATTAAGTCCGCGATTCATTGGTCCGTTCAAAATCTTAGATCGAGTTGGTAAAGTTTCTTATCGTTTGGCGTTACCTCCGCAATTATCTCATGTTCATAATGTGTTTCATGTATCTCTTTTGAGAGGTTACAACTATCATCCGTATCATGTTGTTCAATATCCGTTTGATAAAATTCGCGAAGATTTGTCTTTTGCTGAGGAGCCTGAGGCTATCTTAGATCGTCAAGAGCGGGTCATGAGAAAGAAAACCATTCCTCTTGTTAAAGTTCTTTGGAAAAATCATCCCGCGCGTGAGGCTACTTGGGAAAACGAAGAAATGATGCGGACTAACTATCCACATTTCTTTTCGCAATTTGGTACGTATTCGTTTAGGATTCGACTTTAATTTCGAGGCCGAAATTTTAATTTTTAGAGGGGAAGAATTATAACAGCCTAAAATTCTAAGTGTCATATGTGTAATTATAACAGTACTACCATAAGTATGAATAAAAGAAAATTGATATATATACACTTTTGTGAAGAAAAAAAATAATATTACTTTTAATCAGTACAAATATATCTTAACACGTACAATATATAAAGTTTATTAATAAAATAAAATGAGAGCAAATTCAAACCCAAGCCCACGTTTGATACTAGGCCATCCTTATACTCGGTCCACGACTCTTTTCAAATCCCGTTTTTGTCGACAGGTTAGTTTATCATACGCCCCTATATCATCAGCTACACTAACTCGTTTCAGAATCTCACAATATCACTAAACAAAACCTAAGTAGTTTCCAAGCGGATTTCTCTACAACAATATAAGGGTTGGAGGCCAATATACCTAACTAGTTGGGTTGTGATCGTGCTTTGGTTTGTGTTCGTGCCCAGGAGTTTTGTCTCGTTGTCTTAGTTCGAGTTAGGGTTGCAAAATTTTAGTTTCTATCCGTGTGTGGGATGAAGGTTTTGGTTTCGTTAGTAGGAGGTTAGTACGACTTTGTGACTGGGTTTGAGTCTCGGGAAGATTTCATTAGGTGTCGTGTTTGATTTCCAGTTTGGTTTCAGTTTCGGTTTCTGTTGGTCTGTCTTTTGTTTGGCAGCCTTGAGGTAATCCCTTTAACTATCAATGTTACGCATAATATATGTACACTAATCATTAGTATTATGTGTATTATGGTTGAGAAAATTCTTGTATACGCTAAATGGTAACACTTTTAAATAAGATCCTACCTAACAGTTAAAGATGTTATATATGTAAAGCTTTTGTCACTGGAATAGGTATTTTAAATACCTGTCCTAAAATATAGTAGTCACGTGATATGTTCTTGAGTGATTTGTCACCATACTATCTTGTGTTTTCCAACTGAAAATGGGTCACTTCTAGAAGTAGATATCAGATCTGATATTTACTGTATTGTGTTCTGATATGAAATAAGAAACATTGCATTGGGCCATAAAAATTTGATATAAAACTATGGCATATTTTATTTTCCAAACACTTGTTTAAATGTTGTTTTCATAATCTGTATAATTTTGTATGCAGTGAAAATTAATGGTGATTTCAAATCTCTATTTACTTTTAATAATAAAATATCGACTCATCCGTTGAACCTCTAATGTACAACCATAACACATCGACTCATCTGTTGAACCTCTAATGTATAACCATAATATATCGACTCATCCGTTGAACCTCTAATGTATAACCAACACATATCGACTCATCCGTTGAACCTCTAATGTGTAACGATAGCATACCGACCCAGCCGAAACAAACCGATTATATATTTTATAAAAAATAATTGTAAATAATAATTATATATTTTATAAAAAATAATTGTAAATAATAATTATATATTTTATAAAAAATAATTTTAAATAATATTTATATACGAACCGACCGGAACCAACTGAGAAACCGGACCGACCCAGCCGAAACGAACCGATTATATATTTTATAAAAAAATAATTGTAAATAATAATTATATATTTTATCAAAAATAACTATGAAATAAGTTAAGAGTTATGATTGTTCATAACTAACTAGCTTATTTATTGGCAAATTAAAATTAAAAAAACGAAAAAGAAATCAAAATTAAACCAATTTGATGACAAAAAACAAACTGAAAAAAATCAAAATAAGAAAAAGATAGAAAAAACTAAAAGTTAATTACAACGTACTCAAATAATAATAATAATAATAATAATAATATAATAATAATAATAATAATAATTATTATTATTATTACATCATTGTATTAAAAGAAATAGAATACTTACAAAAAAGTTAGTGGGGAGCTAAGATACTAGCTGAGCCCCAGTCTTTTAATATTATTATTATTATTATTATTAGTTTGAAATATTAAAATCACGAGGACAAAATCTACAATTGACAAAACCACATGGACGATTTTAGCAACGTACTCAAATAATAATAATAATATATACGAAAGAAGAAAATACCCTTCAAGTTAATGGTCAAACTAAGAGAAATGCTGGTCAAGGGACCAAACCCGTAATTGGTCAAAACCACAAGGACATGACCCGATGAAAAAAAGCACAGGCACGAAATGTTTTAGACCCGGCAAACCACAAGGATAATTTATGTAATTCTATCTAAAACATAATAGTATACTCAAGTTTTTGAGACCGGGCGCATTTAGACATAATCGATGTTTTTTTAAGACAAGTTAACACTACGGGGCAAATTTTCATCGGTTCCCATGACACTGCATAACCCCCTAAATCCGTCACTGGCCGATTTGTGTTCACTATAATTCGTTTATCTTCTAAATCTACAATTTTTGTTCACTATAAATTCTTTTATCTTCTAAATCTACTTTGATAACTGATACCAAGTTTCGAGAATCAGCCGATAAACATACGTGAGGTCATATATTCCGTTATTTGATACATTCGTTACTACATGCGTAAACCACCTTAACACCTAGCCAACGGTGAAATGCAACATTTATTCATTTCCAAAAACATTACGACTTCATTCACGTTTAAATTCATTTTAAAAAATATTAAGACTTCATATCAAGTTTCCCGTCAAAAACAATTTAAAAAATCATTTCTTCTCTTTAACCTATGTGGGTTAAGAAGTTCTTTTGGTATTCACTACAAAAACAACAATAAGGTACTTACTCATGAATTAGGACTATTCTACTCAAAATGTCTAGTTTAAGAATAAAGATGCATATACTTATGCCCGTTTGATTTGAGGAGTTAGCTTGGGTTTTGGATTTGAAATTCCAAATCATTTGTTTGGTTGCTTTTTGTGTATGTAGTATAGTTATAGTAAACCAAAATAATATTAGAATACAAAAGTAAGGGTTTGTTTGGGTTTGTATGATTAGAGTGGGCCCCCCAATTTTTTTTTTCCATCTCATCTATACTTTTATCCATTAATTATTAATATAAATAATCTTTAACTCATATTTTAACATATAATATATTTTTAAATATTATTTTCTCTCTCATATCTTAAATTCAAATACAAATCCTAAACCAAATTCAAATCCAAATCTTAAACCCATCTATAAACCAAACGGGCCCTTAAATTTGTCTTTACTGGGAATACAAATAGTTCAAAATTTTTAATTAATAAAATTGGATTTACATAGTGGTGGAAGGGAAGCGGGCAACAAGCTGCGTCGCTAGCCCTTTTTATTTGTACAACTTATAAATATAGTCTTCGACAATTTATTGTTCTAGACAATTAATCACATTATGAAAAATAACAAGTTACACTACACGGGTTTTTATTGGCATGAATTACACACAATGTTGCTTAAATATATGACTCCCTTAATTAGAAACACTAACGCAATGCAGAATACGTCTCGCTTAAAATAATTACAATTATAAACTCCCTTCTAAACAAAAACACATTAATACATAAAATTTCCAGAGACAGAGGTTAGGACACTGGACACCATATAACATTTCCGCTAACATATTTCATGAGACTAGAGAGCATTAAGAGTAAACCGATCCGATCATACTTTTCTCGAACTACAAACTAAAAAAGCTACAAATTCACGGATTGTGTTTTGTAGAATTAAAATAACATGTTTTATCTCTCATAATCTTTAGGACAACAATTATGTGAAACATTTATATAATTTTTTATTTATCATATATATAATAATTTGTAGATTTGTATAATATTACAAATATTATTAGAAAATGACATTATAGTAGGATCTTAAGATCTCAATCCGATCTTACGATCTCCATCATGCAAAGATGAAATCGATTATAATTAGAATCCTGATCTTGAAAACATTGTTAATTCTAACATGTAAGATGTGTATACAATTTGGTATATTATCTCTAATCGTTTCTTGTCTTTAACCTATGTGGGATAGAATGTTCTCTTGGTTTTCATCATTATATATAGATTGTTTATCTTCGGAATTTGCTCTGATGATGGATATTAAATTTCAGTATAATTATTAAGTGACGATGCAATTTCAAAACGACTATTTCATTTAAGTGGGAACCAGCAAAGAGAAACATACGTGAGACATTGTTCCAAAGTTAACCGAAGCATTTACAATCTAATTAAGCAAGAAAATTTGAGCTTATGTAAAACAAGCCGAAATTATATAAGCTCATGAGCCCACAAATAAGCTTAAACAAAACCTCTTAATTGTGTTTCTAACGAGGATGTAACTCGCGCTCTGCCGCGAAGCACGAGGAACTAACGTTGCAACTGTCCGATAACCCCAAGGGCTATTTTTGTAAATTGCTAAAAAATAAAATTAAGTTAACGATCATTACTAACGGTCGTTAGTTAACGTTTGTTAAGTAATGACCGACCCTAAGGACTATTTTCGTAAATCGTTAAAAAAATTAAACTAACGGTCGTTACTTAACAGCCGCTAGTGGGGGATGGGGTATTTTATGGTCAACCGGTGCTTTGCGTGTCGGGTATCCGGCTTATTGTATTTTTTATATAATATTTGATTCTACAAATATAATCTTTTATTGTCGAGAGTGCGTAGAGTTACAGGGCCGTCTCCTCGATTCCGAGGGCCTTGTGCCTTGATTGAAAAAATGCCCTCTAAAAACGATTTTTTGAAAAAAAAAACAACTTGATGTTTGAAAATAAAGCAATACGTAGTATAATTTTTTTTTCTAATCATATGGCACTAATATGTGATAAAAAATACATCAAATAAAGAAAAACACACATCCCACATCGCTTGATGATGTGAAGTTCTACTTGCTTATAACCATATAAGTACATCAATAAGTAATAATCCACATCTAATGGGCCTTATAAAAAGTTACATGTATATTGTTTATTGTTTATTCTTTTTCTCAGAATTTAGGGCCCCTCAAAACTCTTGGCCCTATGCGGTTGGGCAGCCTGCAAAGGGTCATATCCGGGCCTGTAGAGATGATACTCATTTTTTTCCGTATAAATTGAACAAGGAAAACCTCATATGTTTACTCGTTTAGTTAGTAGAACTCGTGTTATATATGGGCCTATCAAAGTGTATTCTGGAAACATGGGAAGTCATCATGGTTTCCATCACAAAAACAATAATGTAGCTAGCAATACCCTTAATTCGTGCATTTGTCCTTTTTATAACCAATACTGAGTTCAGAAATAGAACCAAGACTAAAACGGACTGGGTGCACAAACTATTTAAAACATAATAGTTGACACAAGTTTTTGGGACCGGATGCGTGAGGTTTTTTTCTAGACAAGTTAACACTAAAGCGGCGCCATTTTGATGTAGTCGTTTTAGCACATTCAAAAATTATTTGTAAGAGGATGGAAAGATACAGATACGAATCATAATACCTAAGTATATTGGTAAGGATTGATCACTCAGGGTCATTCTAAAGGTGAGGTGAATTCGATACTTACATTTTAGTTTTTCGTTGGATGCTTATATATCCCTATTTTTGGGTTTTTGATTACAGACTAAAAAAGCTGGAAAAGGAAACTAAGGCAATATATAGATAAAGCGAGCTAAAGAATACTAAACATCCTAATAAAGCAAAATGACATAAATATAAAACTAAACATAGCAAAACTAACTAAGGGAGTGTTTCTTTTCTTCTTAGTAACCTTTAATCCCACTTCATTGGGAGACCCTCTAAAGCTTTTCTCTCCCCAATAAGTGGCTAATTAAAATCCTTATATCTAGCCAGTAAATTTAGTAAACAAACCTTTAAGTTAAACATCAAAATAAAAATTCAATTCTAACATCCTAATAGAGCTAAAAGGCATAAACTTGATTCCTAATTATGTGAAACATTATTCACAATGTAAATTATTAAACTAAACATGGCCGAAAAATATTATTGTTAATAAATCTAAAAATAACTATACTAAACATGGAAAATAACAAAAATAAAAAAAGAGATTAGAAAGCACCGAGTTTGAATTAATTAACATTAAAATTCATTTCCAAAAATATTAAGACTTCATATCAAGTTTCCCCTCAAACATGTCTTTTACGTTTGTTGTCCTACGTATAAACAAACTTGTAGGGAAGCATCATATTGATTCTAACATGGGTGTTGTGCATACACTTTATTATATATAATGTAGAATCATATCTTATGTTTAACCTATGTGGGATTGAATGTTCTTTTGATTCATCACAAAAACAATAATAAGGTACTATTAGACATACTCTTTACTAGTGATTTAGTACAATTCTAATCGATGCTGAATATGTGCTCAACAAATCGTTATATATAGGTTGTTTATACTCTGAATCAAATTCCAGTATAATTATTGACTGACAATGGAATTAGATACGAAGATCCCCTATAGAGTACTCTATCACCCACACCAAAAATAATATCGTAACGCCTATTTCACAAAAGGTTCTAGATTTTTGGTAATGAAATCCCCTTTTGTGATCGTTTGATTACAAATATCCAGTTGTACACCACAACCGTTAGTGTTTTCATTTTTGATTTAGCATTTATACACAAGATAACCAAAGGCATGTCAACTTATCGTGAATGTTTCATACTTTCATTTTCCCTATTGAAAATGAAGTCTCAAAATAAGTGAGATAATTTGAGCTTATGTAAAATAAGGCAAAATCATATGCTCATAAACCCACAAATAATCTTAAAACCCCCTTACTTGTGCTTCTATTAATTGATTTGACACATATGTTATTATTGTTAAGAGCTGGATCCTAAATGGTTACGGATAGAGGTGGAAAATAAGTGGTTCGGGTCGAGTTTGGCTCACGGGTCTAGATGGATGTGGGTCTAGAATGGGTCTGGGTCAAAATGGGTCTTCTAGAATCATGAGTTTACATGGGTTTGGGCCAAGTCTAAATGGGTTGGGTCCGAGCCTAGATAAGTTTTGGTAACTTTAATTTTTTTTGTAGAAGCCATAAATGCTCTATGTACTAACCGAAGTGATTCATTATCCGTTTTTATACTTTTCGTCCATTTCGAACGTTATCGTCCGTTTTCGACATTTTTGAACGTTTTCGTCGGTTTTCGTACGTTTTCGTCTACGTTTTGAACGGTTTTGAATGTTTGCCTACGTTTTCATCCGTTTTCGTACATTTTCAAAAGTTATCTTAAGTTTTCGTCTGTTTTCGGTCCTTTTTGGTCGTTTTCGTCCGTTTTCTTCTACTGCGTACGTTTCCATACATCTTGATCCGTCTTTCACCGTTTTCTTCGTTTTCTTACGTTTTGTCTGTTTTTATACGTTTTCGTCCGTTTTCATATTCGAACATTTTCATATGTTTTCTTACATTCTAATACGTTTTTGCACGTTTTCAAATGCTTTCAAACATTTTTTGAATGTTTTCTTCCGTTTGTGTACGTTTGCATACGTTTTCCTCGATTTTCATACGTTTTCATACGCTTTCTTACGTTTTCATCCGTTTTCGGTTGTTTTCATACGTTTTCGTTCGTTTTCATACGTTTAGTACATCTTGTTATTTTCCTACGTTTTCCTACGTCTTTATCCGTTTTCGTACGTTTTTATTTGTTTTCATACTTCTTTGTCCGTTTTTCTCCGTTTTCGTTCCTTCTTGTCAATTTTGAACGTTTTCATCCGTTTTCATCTTTATCTGCATTTTTATTATCTTTCATACGCTTTTACACATTCTTGAAAATGTATAAAACTGATAACACTTATGAAAAATGTACAAAAAGAAGAAAAAACGGTGAAAATGAACGAAACATAGAAAAACGGACGAAAATGTACGAAAACGGACGGACGAAAACGGACCAAATCGAACGGACGAAAAAGGTGAAAACGTACGAAAACATACAAAAACGAACGAAAACGTATGAAAATGAAGGAAACGTACGAAAATGTACAAAAGCGAAATGAAAAACGTATGAAAACGGACGAAAACGTAAAAAAATGGACGAAACGAACGAAAACCGCGAAAAACGAACGGAAACGGATAGAGACATGAAAACATGG
Organism: Tanacetum coccineum; assembly: GCA_026074375.1. Classification (NCBI taxonomy): domain Eukaryota; kingdom Viridiplantae; phylum Streptophyta; class Magnoliopsida; order Asterales; family Asteraceae; genus Tanacetum; species Tanacetum coccineum. The sequence goes on from BQNB010049211.1 coordinate 34,639, forward strand.
AAAAATGAACGAAAATTTACGAAAACAAATGAAAACGTACGAAAACGGATCAAAACGTATGAAACGTACAAAAATATACGAAAAGGGACAAAAACGTATGAAAACAGATAAAAACGTATGAACTTTCTCAAAAACGTATAAAAATGTCAAAACTGATGAAAACGTACAAACGTATGAAAACGGAAGAAACCGTAAAAAACAGACGAAAACGTATAAACATATACAAAAGCGGATGAAAACGTAAAAAAGGCATAAAAACTACAAAAACGTATGTAAACGTATAAAAAAGGATAAAATCGTATAAAAAACCGTATAAAAACTAGTATAAACATCTTGGGAAACCCATCTATAATTTTAAGAGAGGGCCGTCTAGACCTGTTGGGAGACCCAACTAAACACATCTATGATATTAAGGGAGACTTGCTAGACCCAACTAGACTCATCTATAATATTAGGGGAGACCCAACTAGACTCATCCCTTAAAAGTATTTACCCAACTAGACCCAAATTTAATCAATGGCTCTCAAATTTCCACCTCTAGTTACGAAAAAACGTCAATTAATCCGTGTAGAGATGATACTCGCTCTTTTCGGATAACTTGAACAAGGAAACCTCATTTGTTTGCTCGTTTAGTTAGTATAGCTCGTCTTATACTTGGGCCTATCAAAATGTGTTATTGAAACGATGGGAAGTCATTATCGTTGATTCGTTTCAATCACATAACAATAAAGTAGCTAGCAATTGTAGAATGATAAAAAACCCCTTTCCCGGTTATGATTTATTATTGAGCCACAATATATAAAGTGGAAACATAAGCAAACCCTTATGGACCCAAACCCACAAGTCGGGCTTGGGCCTAATTATCTACTAACACTCCCCCGCAGTCTGAGCGGGGGAATCGCGAAAGCTCGGACTGGAGAAGTAAACTAGAAAAGAAGAAATAAAACAAAACAAAACATTAACGTATAACAAAACAAGAACGTGACCTTAGCACGTTTTAACAACTCGTGACCTTAGCATGAACGTGACCTTAGCACGATTTAACAACTCATGACCTTAGCATGAACGTGACCTTAGCACGATTTAACAACTCATGACCTTAGCATGAACGTGACCTTAGCACGATTTAACAACTCATGACCTTAGCATGAACGTGACCTTAGCACGATTTAACAACTCGTGACCTTAGCACGACGTGACCTTAGCACGAATAAAAAATAAAACAAACAACTATATTTATTTTTATTTATTTTTATTTTAATAAAACCCAGCCATACTCACTAGCCCCATTAGAAAAGCAGAACTCTTATTTCCATGACTTCTTTTTGCTTTGTCTGCTTACTTTTAAGACATTAAAATAAAACCTGGATTCGGTTATCCGGCAGCCCATCAAACAAGCTCACCTGTTACTGTTCCTACGGTCCAGGCTAATTTGGTTCACCCCAATAGTTATACTAGTTCGACACTTCGTCCCATGCTTTCTTTTTAGCCCCACACGCTTTCTTTATTTTTGACTTACGACCCATCATCATCACAATACACGTCTTCTTCCTACTATTCATCACAGAAGATGACTTATAATCGATATAAGCAAGAAGATCAAACAAAAGCCACGAACAAACATGTTAAAACCCGAACATAACACCAAGCAAAACCCTAAGAATAGATCGAAGTTATTGAAAAGACTAGCGCAGCAAACCCGACGAGTTCTGGCGAGATTCCAGTGACTGCTCCGGTGGTAATGGGACTGGTGGTTATTGTCTGGTTGCAGCAAAAAGAAAAGAAGAAAAAGCTAATTATTTTTGGGACCCCTCCGAATCATCGGCGAGTTGCCGATGACCGGAGGACGACTATTTTGTAATGAAGGTTAGTTTTTCTGAGCGGAAGATACATGATTAGGGTTTAGGATCTTAATCGCTGATACCATGTAGAATGATAGAAAACCCCTTTCCCGGTTATGATTTATTATTGAGCCACAATATATAGAGTGGAAACATAAGCACACCCTAATGGACCCAAACCCACAAGTCGGGCTTGGGCCTAATTATCTACTAACAGCAATACCCTTGACTCTTGCATTCATCCTGTTATAACCAAAACCGTGTTCAGGGACACAACCAAGACTAAAAAAACCGAGTGCACAAAATATTAAAAACATAGGGTATGTTTGCACAATGGGATGGAGGATCTGAGGCTAAGACTAGAGTTGTGGATAAGGCTGGCGCTAGGGTGGGGCTGGGCTGGGGCTGGGGCCGGAGTTCGAGCTCTTATTATATAGAGCTGGCGAATTAGTCAGAGCTGAAGCTTATTAATTTATATTATTATAAAAATAAATTAAATTAAATTCACATATATTTCTCGCTTTTGCGTGATAATCCATTATATTATTAAGGGTATTTAAGTTATTTAACTAGCTATAAACACACATAAGCCTTTTTCTATAGGCTTGGGCATATGAAGGCTTATGCTTATAAAAGCTTCCATAAGTCTCCAAAGATTGAGTACAGAGAATTGAATTTGTAGTATTTATGACCCAACCACATTAAAGCCCATAAACATCTATGCCTCTCTATTTGCCCTGATAAGTCAACCCTCCGTCTGTTTATGTGCCCTCATAAACCATTTACATCGTCATCGAGTCTTCATATTTACACAAGAGTTATAGTTGGAGTTACAAAATCTTTAATGTTTTATTTATAAATGCCAATGCAAGAAGGTGGGTACAAAATTTATCTTGGTATGTAATCTTATAACTTTTAATTTTCTTTACTGAAACAATTATTTCCTGCGGTTGTTTAATTCATTTGATAGTGAATAGGTTATCTACAAGATAGGGTGGTGAGTCAGATCAATCATAAGATGAATAATACTAAATATAAAGATTAAGATGAAGAGTCTTTATATGTTGAGGTTAACCTTTTTTTTGTTAGGGCTTGATTCAATTGCCGGCCCCTAAGTGTAGTAGATTGAGAGATTTTTATTCTTTGAAAACTTTATTGTTTGTGGGAACATGATATGATTGTAGGATGTAGATTTAATGTTTGATGAAATGTTTTTTTAGTGTAAGATTATTTTTTTGTTATTTTTGCAGTATCATTAGTCCAATTCTTCTGCTTTTAATGAAGGTTGACATTTTCTTTTTGTTGTTTACTGCTTTAATCCCACGCCGATAGACGTCTTTGTTTTGTTATTTACTGCTTTGGTCACACGTTTCTGACATAGTGACAACCGTTTGTAAACATGATTGTTTCTTTATTACTACTATGAATCATTAGGGTGTCGCCACTGCAGATAATAGTAGAGGTCCTGAAAATAGTAATGCTGAGTTACCTGAATCCAGTTCCACGTGAAATCATGGTATATAACTTTCCCACGTTGCTTAATTACTGGATATTTTTTTATAGATGTGTAGATCTTTATTATAGATGAGAGTTTTATCTTTGTCATATTTTATTTTAGCCATCGTCTGCCTCCACATATTATCGCCGCCGGAAACGAGGTCTCCACGGTGAATCACCGCCGGAAACGAGGTTGCTCTCAGAACTGCTGCCACCATATATACTGTTGTAAGTTCTGTTTTATGGTTTTAGGCTTTTCGTTTATATATAAAGATCTATGTTGTTTTCATGTTTGAGAGTTTATTCATTCATATCTAATTCGTTTCGATATCTATTTTTTGTTTTTTGTTCAGGTGCCAAAATGATACTCCCGACGCCGCCCTAACTTGTTTCTATTCGTCTTGGAAAATACAGCAGTCATCGCCGTCCAAGTTTACCTAAGCCAACCAAACTGTTCCCAAAAATAAATAATGTCTCGCAACATACCTTTTGAAATGCAAGTGGAAATCATGAAAAGACTTCCAATTAGATCTTTGATTCAGTTCAGATCAGTTTCAAAATCATGGAAGTGTCTTATCGACAGTTCTGAATTCATTGGTGATTATCATGTTTCCCGTGATACTCTGCATCATCTACTTGTAAGCTACACTGATTATGAGCAAAAATATGTATCAGTTGTAGATGACGATAATACTTTCCACGAACACAAGTTTCCCTTGACTGTTCCTACGTCCATTGCACAACTTTTTAAACCAACAATAGTCGATAGCTCTCGAGGCCTGTTATGTTTGTATGGCTATAATGGCAAGCTAAGTTATTCTAAATCGAAAATGGCTGTTGTCTGGAATCTTACGATAAGAAAATCCATTGACATTAATGTGTTAGATAGTCAGCCTTATGAAACACTTTTTGGTTTTGGGGTTTGTCCAAAGACTAATGACCCTAAACTTGTGAGGGTTACATGTATTTTTGTTACATGGAAAATCGACACTATAAGTAGCATTCCTTGGCAAGTTCATATTTTTACATTAAGCTCGGGTGTTTGGAGAAGCCCATCCATCAATCTTCCCCGAAAATCCATTGCGTTCACTCGAAATCAGGTATATATAGATTGGTTTATTTATTGGCGTGCATTTGATAGGTCTTATGTGGGTGGTAAGTTTCAACGGTATGATCTTATTATGTCATTTGATATGATAAGTGAAGAGTTTACAGAAGTATACCTCCCTGGTCGTTTAGCAAAAGATTCTGACATTGGTTTATCTATATCTAAGCTAAAGGAGACTCTTGTTGTGCTTGAATACAATTTTAAGGTGGAGAGACATGTTTATGGTGTATGGATGATGGAGGACAGTGCCGAAAAATTATTTACAAAGCTATTCACCATTGACATACCATATGCATCGATACAAGATGTACATGGATTTAGCAAGAGTGGCAAAGCTATAATTGAAGTTAAAATTGACCTTAACCAGCATGCACTTTTTGTATATGGACCTATCTTTAAACACATAGGTTCTATTGGGATTTCTGGAAAGTTTTTTTCATTCTTAACGAGTTCCTACATGGAAACGCTACTTTTGCTTGATCTCTAAGATCTCATTATGAACTTCGACATTGGTTACGGACAAAGGTAAAGACAAAATTTTAGAATGTGGAGATGAGAATACACCACTTTTGTAACACATAATGCAAGCAAAGTGACATATGGAGAATGATGTGCATCATGGTGCGTATTAGTTGAAAGTTAATGTATACTTGGAAGCATAACATAATAGATTAATGCTTGTGTTCGAGACTTAGAGCCCATATCAATGTTTCTAGAATTAATGTATCAGGGTGCATATTAACTAGTTAGAGTTAACAAAGGTGATTATTTATCAGGGTGCATATCAATGTTTCTAGAATTAATGTATCAATGTTTCTAGAATTACTATGCGTGAGACGTATGTAGATTGTAATCCCAAGGTGATTATACACTTTTTCATGAGACGTTAGTGTTACATAATCACAGTTCTTGATTGGATGACTTAATCGGTTTAGTGGTAAGACCTTAACCTCGAGGCATAGATGGGATAAAACATGATTACTAGTATATTATTGTAATAAAGTAAGTCCCATAAGGTTCTAGGAATTGCACCGGCGGCAATTATTGATCGTCAATTACCTTTTGAGTAGACCATTGCTAGCAGATCAACTGATGTGATAGTGGTATGTCAAGTAGGATCCTGGCCTTTAGAAAATTAATTGTTTAAAATGTTTAAACATGGGTGGTTAATTTTCTCTAAGGAATATTATCGAAAATACTAAAAATTGAATTTTACGATTCTATTAATAGTATTAATGCAACGATAAACCGTAAACAAAGGTTTGTTTCTTTCTTGGAGAAGTCAAACCGAGACTCCTTTCCTTATAAGGAACATGGAGACTTATTCCTATCATCTTTCTTGCTCCGAAAAGTTATAATAGGAATGTAGGAATTGTCCTAATGTAATCAAACTCATAGAATACTTAAATGTTAAGTAGATTGCATGACTTATATTTTTATATAGATTTCATCACCCTTATTCGGTGGTAAGTACTTTGAAACATATAAGACATTCAGATAACTAGAGAACATGTTCTTAAAGATATCAAATGATAACATCTTAATGTAAGATGCTTTATGAGTTCTTGATTAGGAAATACCAATACTACCGCAAAAGTGGTAAAGGCAAACTAGGATAATGTATCTAGTTGTTTGTTTTAATCAAAATTAAGGAGGAAATTGCATGCCTAATTTACAAGTTAATAAATAGCATTGATGGATAGTCCCTCATCTACATAGTAGAAAATTTTGAAATCCAGGTACATTGCTACTAATTAAGATTTCAAAGAAAGTTGGAAAATAAATAGATCACTATTTGTTTTCACTGGTTATGGAACACTTGCAATGTTGTCAAATCCAGTGGGAGCATCATGATTTATTTCTTAACAAGACATTAATGTAATGTTGTCTAATTCAGTGGGAGCTACAAGGTTTATTATCTTGTTAGTAACCAAGATTATTTCTTGACTGTCTTGAGATAATGCATAATTTTCCAACTATAGACACTCATGGTTTTAAGGATGGTCGTGTACTATTTCTTATTAAACAAAGTGGTTCTATATCTACTTGTAATGCTAATATCTGTGACACTATCATATTGTCTATATAAACAAAATAATGTCGTGTTGTTTAACTATATGTATGATGTTGTGCCATGCACAAGTGGGAGAAATCTTTATTGTGTGCAAGGTACAACACATGACAAAAACAATATGATTAAAGGTTCTCTTGACCGTAAGGTAAGAAATAATATGTCGAGATATGAATTAAAGACTACTTCGAGTAAAAAGTTTATGTGCTCTTGGAATGTCCCAAATAATGAAGTAATCTTGTTTAACTTGGAATTACTATTAAAGTCAAGAGTTGATGTTCAGAATTACTTTAGTTTAATATGTTTATGTTTATTGTAAATTTATAAACACGACGTCCTTTAAATGTTGAAAGACTTATAACATAAAGTAAGTTATATCTTCTGGCTATGACATGAACAAAAGTCCTTGAATTGTTCAAAGGCGAAATAATGTACAGTTAACATGGATAGAGTTCTTGAACTAGTTAAAGTCGTATACATTATTACATGAAAATAGGTTTTTAAATACTATATATTCAATTTGTTTGACACAATTGATAAATATGTGACCTAAAAAGTATTAAGTTATTTAAAAGATTATGATAAAGTCTCACAATAAAATTACTCATAGAATACCACATATTCATGGTATGTCTAGAGTGTTGAATCAAATTCTTTGGAATTATTTTATTTTGATAACTTAAATATTTTACCTCCAAAATCTGTCAAGGTTTGAAATTGAGTATGTCTTATATATACTCAATAAGACTCCAACCTAGAAGGTTAATAAGACGTAATCATGATTATGGAATGTGATGATTCACATTAAGTCTTAAATTTTGAAGTTCTGTTTTTTGTTAAAAGTCTTATGAAGAATCATATTAACAAACTAAACATATGAACTGTCAATGTATCTTGTAATGTCCCAAAAGAGAACAAATTATTGTTACTCTACATGCTAAGTAATTATAGAAGAGTCTTTAATTACAAAAAGCAAGTGGGAGCGTTTTAGATCT
>BQNB010049212.1:0-42150 GCA_026074375.1 Tanacetum coccineum
GGTCAATGATGCATCAACTACTTTGTTCTCGCTTTCACAGAAACACATTGGGCAGTTTGTTCATGCATTTCATTTATTATCATCATGTATGCATCATTTGGTATAAAAGATACATTATTTTGTACAACTGGCTCTGCGTTGTCCTTTACATACTGATCATACGGAATCATATTACTGTCACCCGTATATTCAGTATCTAAGTCAACAACGCAGTTTGGTTGTACATGGTCATGCATCTCGTGTACTTCATGATGCTCGCAAACATCATCCTGATAGTTATTATGATCGTATACCTCAGATAGAATGTCTGAATCATATGATGGACCAGCTTCATCATAAAGAGGATATGCGGATGATAGATTTGCCATGAATATAGTCTGTGCAGTAGGAGCCTCATCAACATCAAAATCAAATGCATCCCATTTATCAGCCTGAAATATATTATCCACATTAAGTGCCAAGTCTTGAACATGCGGCTCATCCACATCTTCATCAACATCATTGTCTTGACCACCTGCAATAAACAGCAATTGCTCTTCATCCAACACCACCCCATTCTCCTGAGCTTGCATCAGCAACATGTTGTCTTTGAAGTATTTTAAATTCTATAGTCGCTTGGGTTGAGTGCAGTTCCTTGATATGTGGCCTATACCATTGCAGTTGTAACACTTAATCTGTCTTGCTTGACTCGGATTTGCATTCCCAACTCTGTTCTGAGCTCCCTCATTACCAGCTGCACCTGTTCCCCTTGCATTGTTCTCCTGACCTCTGTTCTGTCAACCCTAAACATTCTTAACAACAACCCTACCGTCTTGAACTGTGGCTTGGTTCCTTGTATTTAAGTTCTGAATTAATTGTTAGTTTGAGGAAGGTATGTTTTATATGATTGGGTGAGTAGGGAAAGTGTGTTGGTTAAGTTCTCAATCAAATTATCCATTGGAGAGATTCTTGAATCAAGTTGTGTGTTATTAGCAAAGTGTGGTTGATAGGTAACTGGTGGAACATGTGTGGATGGTGGAGTGGTAGATAATTATGAGGAGTACTACTGAGGTGAAACATTGGACATCAAGGCGAGAGGATCAATCGTGTGTTGATTGAATCATTCCAACATCATTTTATTCTCATTGGCATGTGCCTCGTATTGCTTCAAATAATCATACAGCTGATCATAGTTTGATTTCTTCAATCCTTTATTCAGTTTCACTGTTGTTACGAATCTACCTCATTCAGGCAACATATTATTAACAAACTTTGAATTCAACTACATTCTAGGCATGGTCATCTTGATGTTTCGCATGTCGTTGATGAGCTTGGTAAACCTGACATAGTAATCGTGAATGGTTTCTCCTTTGTTCTGACCAAAGTGTTCAAAGTCATCGTACAGTTGTGATTCACGGTCTTCTTTTGTTAATTTAGAACCTTCTAGGTGCATCTTCACATTATCCCAAATGTATTTTGCATCAATGTAATGATTGATAAGAGTGTAGATATCTTTTGGTAACCCTTGAAGTAGGATATTTTTTGCTTGAATGTCAGCGTTATACCTATCCTTATCTTCAGATGAAAGGTCAGAATAGACTCGAGCTCGTTCTGGACCTAGATGAAGGGCACCTTCATTCCATTCAGCAAGTGTTTCCCTAAACGTTCCCATCTGAAAAGGTCCTTCATCAATAGACTTTAGGATGTTTACCCCATCTTTTCCCTAACAATATAGTTAAATACGTTGTTGCCATGATGCAAAGTCAGTCCTATCAAGCATAGGTGGTCGGGGAGAGATTAGCCATCTTAATGGATTATGAAGTGATTTAATTTGATCGAACAATGATTAGTGATTGTATGTTAAAAGTGGTGGTGTTTGTTTAAGTGCTTTGTTGTTTTAGTTTGTTAAGTTTTTCAAATTTGAAAAATAGTCTAAATGTCAAACCGCTAGAATAGTAAGCAAACCGCTACTATCAAACCGCTATTATCAAACCGCTATTATCAAACCGCTATGAAGAATTTAGACCAAACTGCTACCACACAGAAAAATGGCCAGAGGTTTGATTCTCAAAAGACCTTAAGAAAAAACTTCAAACAACCTGTAAGAAACCATCAGTGCTAAACTGTTACGAATGGTAAACTACTACGAAGACAAACAGCCAAACCGCTACCTTGAAATGAAATGGGCAGAGGTTTGTTTCCCAAATAGATATGAGAATTAGTCTTCAAAACCTGTTCGCTACCTAGTAAACCGCTACACTAAATGCCAAACCGATGTCCCTTTCAAGACTGACAAACCGTTGCCAAATAAGACAAACTGCTGTGTTAATAGGACAAACCGCTATAACAGTGTACGATATCGATAACTCGCTAGTACAGTAGATCAAACCGCTATGATAAACACCTCACAGAATACCAAACCGCTACGTAGATATATGATTTTTTTCACCTAAAAATCACCCTTTTAAACGTTTTTGCTTGATTACTTTTGCACAACTGAGTACTAGAAGACTATAACTACTATAAAAACACCTAAACTTTAACACAACAAAGATTAAAATCTAGGAGAAATGAAGAACAAGCCAAAGAGCCTAAAAGTACACTTTTGATCTAAATCAAGCCATAAAACGCACACACAAACGATCTAATCATCCCATGAGCTCTGATACAAATTGTAGGATATTGGAAATCATAACACAGTGGAAGATTGATGGGTTAGCCGAATCTAGAGAGAGAAAGTGGGAGAGAAAGCTTTCTAGTGAGAGAAAATGTAACTTGTATTATGAAATGACTAACCACCTCTTCCATAAGATGGAAGAGGCTTATATAGGTGTATACAAAATCAGCCCTTAGGATATGGTATGGGCTTACACATTGGGCTTTATAACCCGGCCCATTTACCGAACATTATACATTAAACGTTAAACTACGAGATACACGGGGTGACCGAGTCTTTTTCTAATATCTAACAAATCCCATTATATAAACCCTCAATCTTCTTCACTCTTCATCATCTTATCACTTCTTCTCCTACTCTTCTTCATCTATCATGTCTTCTTCTCGAAAACTATCTTACGACTACTCAATACAACACAGAATGTCTATAATAGACACTTGGAGACACAACAGTCTTCTACCACCTTCACCTCCTCTTTCACCCAACATTTCACCACCACATTATCAAAATATTACCAATCCTCCATCTCTAACCTCTCAACCACCAAATCAAACTAGGGAACAAATCGTTAAGGGGGGGGGGGGGGGGGGGGCACCTATTTTTGAGGGGAAAAAAAAAAAAGGGGGGGGGGGGGGGGGGGAAAATATATATATTTAAAAAAAAAAAAAAAAATTGATATAAAAAGAAATAATATGTGATTTGTTGTAATTGAAGAATAGAGTAAGAGATTAATATTTTGATTTATTTTATTGAGGTTTTTAGGTTGTTAGGATATAAGTGAATATGATGGTTTAGTTAGATTATTGTATTACTGAGAGTATATTTAAGTGTATAATAGGGTATGATTATTAATGTGGATAAAAGAATATTTTTTAATTTATTATGTGAAGGAGTGGGGGGTATTTGTATGTACAAAATTAGATAGGGATGTGTTTTTTATGAATAAATAGGTGAAATAAGATAGTTAATAATTAGAATGGATTATATTAAATTATTGAAGAAAATAAATATAAGTTTATAAGATTTAGTTTGTAATAGTGAAGTTTGTTTGAATGAAGTTATTATGTATAAACTAGTATAGCTCTAGTTTATATGATACTTTATGTATTTTTAAGTGTTATCTTGTAATATTCTTAATTTTAAGATGATTTTTGATTAATTATTATGAATGAATGAATTTCTATTATGGGTGAATTGCATGAATTATTTAGTTGGCTACTTCCTTCTACATAGCCATTTATGTATATATTTGTTGTAATATTGCTACTAGTTAGAAATATTTCTTGCACTTGTCTTTCTAACTTGATTTTGTAGCAATATACCATAAGATCGATCCTTTGGTGCCCCAAACGAGGGGGAGCATACATCAAGGGGAGTCTTGGTATCATCGATTTCTTTCTTCTCTATTCGACGATCAACCTTTTGGATGCGACAAAAAGGGGGGAAATGGATCATAACTCATTAATAACTTGCAAAAATTTATTTTTATCTAAAATGAGTTTATATTTTGTCATCATCAAAAAGGGGGAGATTGTTAATACAAATAATGACTAAAAACGTTATTTATATTTTTCGACTACTCTACGTTTTGAAGATGGCAAAATGTAAAAACGTCTATGATAAAAATAAACGTTTACGCGTTATTAATCGTAAATTTCCATTTCAACATAAATCACCTAAGGTATGAATAAACAAATCATTAAACATGATTAGTGATCAATAAAGTATTTTTTCTTAACCATTACATTTCTACAAAAGTATTTTTACAAAAGTAAAAATATACAAAACATTTTTATTTATAAAAGAAATGTTTTATATAATTATAAAAATTTGAAACTGGTTTTTCCCCCAAAATAGAAGGTTCTATATCAGTTTCAACCTTCGCCACTAAAAGACAAAAATGAAAGCGTCTACTACCTAGGGGCGGCCCCTTGATAGGCAGGACGGCCCCCAGATATATCGCCAGGACCGCCGCTAGGAGACGTTGCCATTTGCTGGCTATAAATACTGCACTATTCCCTGCAGATTTTCACACCTCTTAGCATAAATTTTTCAGATCTCTTTCTCTCACTAAAATCTTCCTTCTCTATCTAAATCTTTTGATCACTAACATAGTTTAATCTTGTTTTAAGTGATCTAATCCCATCTTCTTCATTCTTCTATCAAGTGCAAGAGAAGAATACTCGTATTCGCCAAGAAACGAAGTGTTATAGATTAGTAATTTCTTTCATCTTCTTCTAGGATCCAAACCTCTTTTTTATTGTTCTTGTATGATTGTGTAAGATCATATAGTATATAAATCCGATAGTGTAGATTGTGTGTTGGTTAGTATTTAGTCCTTAAAATACATTGGTGAAGTGGTAGATTGGTTCTAGCTAAGATTAAGACTCGACATTTAGCTTAGTGTCAAAAAACAACGTAAGCGACGTGTAAATAGTTTTCACCGCCTAAATGGAGCTTGTTGATATAGTGAAATCTCGAGTCGGATACTCGAGGAGTAGAGTAGGGCGAAAAAGAGCTTCGTAGCCAAACCACTATAAATCTTGGTGTTGTGGTTTGATCGTTCTTTCCCTTATCTCTTTTATTGTGTTTTGCATATCTTTCATTATTTATATTGTGATTGTTGTAAGACGTGTATTATTTTAGAATCCTTTAGGCTTTGTTATTAGTGATAGGCCTAGCCCATTATATATTTTGTATCTAGAATAATCTATGAAGGACTATATATTATAATGGTGTGTTTAGTCAATGGACAAGCCAAATCATTATTCCAATATGGTATCAGAGCAAAAATGATCCTCTCCTAATTTCTCTCTATATCTCTCCAGTTATAAATTTTCGTCTTCTTTCTCACCCTAAATCACCCCTAATTTACGTCTATCCTCACATAAATTATCAATTATGGCAGCCATTATTGATTTTTATTTAGTTTCATATAATTAAAATCAATTGTTTAATTGATTGGTTAAAGAAGGTGTCAGGTTACTTTATCTAAATTTCAAGCTATACGTACGAATCAATTATCCCCATTACATACGGAGTTCGATCAACTTTAGCAATAGAATATGTCCATGGGTATGGTACAATTGATCGGAAGAGGCATTGGAGCCCAAGAATCAATTATCTGCATTAACCGTCTACTCGAACTCATCCTATGGTCACACGTTCCTAAGTTGGCACGATTAAGCCCAATCCTCGTTTTCATGGCCATGTCTCTCATATTTCTCCCATTCCAAAGTCTTCATTTGTTGCCTTATCTGGTCCTAATTAGCAAGATGCTATACATGATAAATATAATGCATTAATTACAAATGGTACTTGGATTCTTGTTTCGAAACCACCCAATGTTAATGTGGTTCGGTCTATGTTGTTATTTCGGCATTAATATCATGCCGACGGTTCGTTGAGCAGATACAAGGCTCGTTCGTGGCTAATGGTAGTACTCAGCAGCTTGGTGTTGATTGTGATGATACTTTTAGTCTGGCTGTTAAATCGGCTACTATACACACTGTTTTGAGTCTTGCACTGTCTCGGAATTGGCTCATTCATCAGCTAGATGTTGAGAATGCCTTTCTTAACGGTAATCTTTCTAAGACTATTTATATGTATCAGCCACCGGGGTTTGTGGATGTTCATTTTCCACATCATGTTTGTCAGTTGCAGAGGTCATTATATGGACTAAAACAGGCACCTCATGCTTGGTTTCAGCGACTAACAGGTTATGCCCTACGGGTTGGTTTCTAGTCAAGTCGATGTGACTCATCCTTTTTCATATATAGACGTGGTATTGAGGTTGCATATTTGCTGATCTACGTTGATGATATTATACTAACTGCTTCATCTACAGATTTACTTCAACGTATTATTTCATCACTGCTTAAAGAGTTTGATATGACTGATTTGGGGTTAATTATTTTTTAGGGATTTTTGTTACCCGTGACACTAACGGCATGTTCTTCTCTTAAAAGAAATATGCTTTGTAGCTTTTGAGCAAGGCACATATGGCTACCTGTAACCCAACTCGGACTCTAGTTGACACGGAATCCAAACTTGGTTCTGACGGGGATCCTGTTTCTGATTCTTCCTTATATCATAGTCTTGTAGGTGGTTTGCAATACCTGACATTTACTCATCAAAATATATCTTATGCAGTACAATAGGTATGCCTTCATATGCATGATCCTCGAGAGCCTCACTTTGCCACTCTCAAGCGAGTTCTTCGTTATGTTCATGGCACGTTGGACTTTAGGCTCCAACTTAATACTTCTTCTACTGGTTCTCTGATTGCATATTCTGATGCAGATTGGGCTGGCTGCCCTACTACTAGGCGTTCTACTTCTGGTTATTATGTTTTCTTAGGGGATAAACTTCTATCGTGGTCTTCTAAAAGGCAACATACTCTCTCTAGATCGAGTGCTGAGGCTGAATACAAAGGTGTTTCAAATGCAGTTGCTGAAACAGCTTGGCTTCGAATCTTATTCTTGAGCTTCATACACCATTATTGTATGCCACCATTGTGTATTATGACAATGTTAGTGCTATTTATTTGACTGCTAATCCGGTTCAGCACCAGCGGACCAAACATATTGAGATCGATATACATTTTGTTCATAATATGGTTGCTCGTGGTCAGGTTCGTGTTCTTCATGTGTGTCGGAATCCAAAAAATCGCTTCACTTCATAATGATGAACAAGAAATTAAGATTGGACGATGAGAAGAATTATATAAAGAGAAACTAAAGAGAGAAAGTAAGAGAATGAGGAAGTTTACTTGCAAAATGAAATGTTACAAATGACCAACCCCCCTCACTTTTCTTGAGGAGGTGTATATGTATCAAAACTAAAAGGATTTCATGCCTTTAGTAATTCTACGGGCTGGGCTCGTGATTAATTAGGCTTTCGCCCGATTCACGTGACCGGTTAGCTTACATTTAAGAACCCGTTTACCCATCTAGCCTATTACAACGTATATTAATTAATGACCGACACCTAATATAATTAATGAACGAACTTCCATTGTTCGACTCAATATTTTGAGGCTAACAATCTCCCCCGAAGTGAGTTCATTATGACACTCCTTCGTGAGATCAATGAGATTGATTTTGTCATTGAGCTCTTGTGATCTTTATCTCTGTCAACGTTGTAGGATTGTTCCTTCATGCTTTGTGATCTTTGATCTTTAGCCTTTGTCATTGTCTTTTGACTTCGTCTTTGCGTCCGAGATCTTTAAATCTTTATCCTTTCGTCTTGATCGTCTTTACCGCCTAGCGATCTTGTATCTTGACCAACATGCTCATACTTTGCATCATCTTGAAAGCTTGCTAACAATCTCCCTTGATAGACTTGATATCTTTGAAGGAAGATCTTGTATATCAGAGTTTGTGCGAAAGTCTTTGTCTTTAATTCTTGAGCTTTCATGATTCTTGAATCTTGATGCTTATAGTATGTCTTTGTAGTTTGAGCATGAGCATGTGGTAATGAATTCGACTTCAGCTAGAATAAGGCATCACCATCTCCATCTTTATGTATCCTGAAATAAAACAGTTAGCAATAAAGCGTGTGGACGAATATGGCTTTGTCATTCATCCAGATTTGGTTAGATTAACCTTCGGTTCTGTAGGACCATTTTACAGTATAAATATTATACCTGTGATCAGGTAGATTCAAAGAATCTCCTTGACAGGGTTTCCAGCTCAAAGCGTAGGATCTTCTAACACAGATGTATTAGATTTACCATGCTTGCTAGTTCTTATTACCGGAACGTCTCAAAGCAGACAACACGGTAAGAGTGAATCAGATAGTTACTATCTTTCTGATTAAGCCGTCAATTCATTTCCTGGAACAAGTTTGATTCACATTGAATCGCACCATCGTTTCTTTCCAGTTGACACAAGTTTGATTCATATAGAATCTCGCAAGTCACCTACCAAGAGCTTGTTTGATGCTGGCTCAAGCAGGATTTCCATCTTCATTGTGAGTACATAAGTATCACTCGGATGTTCTGGCACAATCACAAGGATAATGCGTAGGACTCTTGTTAACAGCTTGTGAACTAATTGGTGTTCAACAAGTGTTAGTAATGGAATGTGTCCTAATGAGATTTATTTATGGTCGCTGCGGCTTTTAGACTCGTTTAGTGAGTTTTAGTTTTAGTAATAGGACGGCTGGAGCAGACTGCCAACTATTCAATTTCAACTAAAACTCACGGACGTGAGAAAAGTCAGTTGAAGTCGTTTGTATTCTCCTGACAAATGAGACAAGTTTCTGTTTGAGGAAAACCTGAATGGCTGGGAAGGTTGTTTTTGCATTGCATCCCTGGAGTCCTATGATGTCGTCTTCAATATCAGCAATCAACATTTTTGTTGATTTTGACATATAAGTATTCGACTCCGGTTTCTGCCTAAGTTGTGTGGTGGGCTCTTCTTTCTTTTCACCTTTATCCATACATTTCTTTTGTATTCTTCAACCCCTTCAATGCTTACAAGACGTCTTTCTAACACCTTGTTGTGATTGTTCCAGTGTTTAGCTCAATCTCGTCGGATTTTCTTCCCTTATACACATTATCTCCAATATACTTAAGGACTGTATTTCTAATATAGAGTGTCCTTGGGTGATCCCTCGGCTTATTGTTTGGATTTCATTGGACAAATACCTAACCTTACCACCTTTAGGACTTCAGAATCGTCTTGAAATAAGAATGTTGTTGCGGTATGAGATGTAACCATAAACCTTTTTCGAAGAGTATCAAGCACTTTGGTTATCGATAAGATCACTTATTTATTCAAGATCACAATTTAAATACATTTTCTCCCCTTATTTTAAATTACTATTCACTTAGTTTTTGAAATACTTTATGATTTTAAAATTTGTCTTGAAAATACCAAGGAAAACTTTTACTTAGCATGAATTAGATGGATCATTATACTTGCTCCCCTTCGATTTTACATATGTTTGAAACCCAAAAACCAATGATATCAAGTTGTAAAATGAATATTAAATTAAGGTTTGCATTGCTTGTGCACACAATTTTGAAAGATTATGACTTGTTCATTGAAGAATTCTTGAAAAATTATGCTCAACCACCTAATCATCTTATCGCCAATCAATCTATTTAATAGTCATTATTATTACTTAGATGTTATTAAGACTTTATAATGTGTTGAATACATAAGAAGTCATGTTATGATGTATCCAACAATCATTAAAACATTGTTTTTCAGAAAAACTCCCCCTCAAACATTGACTCATTTAAAAAAATGACACCAAATGTAGATAAATGTTTTTTTTCTTGGAAAATATATATGAGGAAATTAGAGTGTTGAACCACACAAGTTTTGAAAGATTTTGAAATTGTCATTTGAGAAGAATATTTAGATAAATTGTGTTTAATTTTTTTGAAAAACCCAATTGTTAGAAGGTCTTTTCTTCTAACGTAAGGATAAAAGCACTTATGCGTACATCTGCCTTTGTCGTTTGGCGTTCCGAGTTGCAATTTCTGAGAGTGATTACAAGCATAAAGAAAAATTTGAAATGAATGTTTTGATAAAATTTGAAACTCTGTTCGAACTTCATTTACACGCCGTGTCGAGATTACATCAAACTTTCTCGGTACGTAAATGTTATCGATTCTAAGGGAAATGTCGAGAAGAATATTTTTTTTGAACTTTCTGATTTTGTATTTTCTTTTTGAAATTTTATATTTTTGTTTTTGTTTTATAAAAAAACTATTCTACATGTTGACCTACATTGTTATTGTGTGGTGAAAATGCGTAATTCCAAATCTTTGTCGTGATTGGAGCATGTTTGTCTGCTAGAGGAACACTTTTGGAACCAGCTTAAACTTGATAGTTCATGCTGTAGGGTGGTGAATTCCGAGTATCTAAAACTGTATGATCCGAAATGTCATTTGCTTATTCATCAGAATGAAATTCCTTTGAAGCCCCTGGTTTCTCAGATATCAGTTTTTCATCAACAAACTGGAGAGGTCCTTCCTTTGTAGGATTTTAAAAATGTACATGCATGTATGTTAAGTTTTCCCCACCCCTTCCTTACCCCATTGCACTGACATCAAGAGTTTGTTCGCATTCATACTGGTTAGTGATATCGTCATTTGAACCATTTTGGGGTTCACTGTTAACCTTGGTTGTGCTAGATGTGAATATCTTTCTAGTAGGAACCCACCTAAGACCAACTGTCTTGAAAATTTTACCCGTTGGTTTCCACCTAAGACAAGATCTATGTGTCATTATTTTCTCATGCACAACGGAAGTCTTTTTGATTGAAGACCTATGTCTTTTTGGGATCTGTCGTTCTGGTTTTCTCTGCAAAACTCGTTTGCTCTATGGTGTGGGGGTATGTATCTTTTTGTTGTCTTATTGGATGGAACCTTAGCACGTGAGTTGACTTCATTTAGGAATTTTGTTACCCAAGAATCATGATTGGCATTAAAGA
The DNA here is from genome assembly GCA_026074375.1 of Tanacetum coccineum. Lineage (NCBI taxonomy): Eukaryota > Viridiplantae > Streptophyta > Magnoliopsida > Asterales > Asteraceae > Tanacetum > Tanacetum coccineum. The sequence goes on from BQNB010049212.1 coordinate 11,108, forward strand.
CACATTTCTGACATGTTGAGCACAGTCTTTGTTGTGACACAGTCTTTGTTGGAGTCAGAAAAACTTCTAGAATTCCTAGAGTGTTCTGCTATGGGCACAGTCTTTGTTGTGACACAACTACTCTTAGATGCAGGCCAATTCCTAGACTTTTGGTTATTGATCCTAGGTGTTGGTTTGCTACCATTTGTCGTGCTTTGTGATCTAGCAGAAGGCATCACACTAGGTTCTGAATTCCTACTGCTTTCTTGTGTCTTTTTCTTAGCTTCCTCTAGGTAGTGTTTATGAACCATGTCATTTGAGCTATACCTAGATGAGCCAGGTGCAATCATGTGATGAGGTTTTGCAACAGCAGATTCTTTTTCCTTAGGCAAATAATGTGTAGTGACCGGTTTTGACAAATCGTTATTTTCATCAACTTGGGAGGCAAACCGTTGCTTTGAAATTCTAGGTCGTTCAGACTTAAACGTAGTCGGTTGTCTAACAACTGATTGGTTTCTACGTGGTTGTAAAGCCGATTTCCCTAAGATTGACGATTTTGCAAACTTAGTATTCACACTATTTCCTGTTAATTTCCTTAACTCATTTTTTAATGCTGCAATTGCAAACCCTTTTTCCTGAAGTTGAGCTTTGAATTTATCATTATTTGCAATCAAAGAAGTTGTGTGTTCTATGTTCTTAGCTCTCGTTGTCTTGATAGAATCAAACATTTCTTTGTAATGCTTTTTCAAAGTCTCATTTTCCATAAGTAACTTAGCCAGTTTATGTTCCAATTCGATGTTTATTGTTTCAATTACATCTATGTCATGTTTAACCTTGGCTTCATTACTTGTTACTTTCAAAAATTGACCATCTTGCCCTTCTTTTAAAGCTTGATTTTGATATTTAAGTTCAAGATTAACACAATGTGCTTCTATTCTTAAAAAATCTTTTTGAAATTGTGCAACGGTCTTTTTGAGACGAATATTTTCATATTCAAGAGATTGATTTGAGAGTTCAGTTGTCTCGTTATCAATTAATGTAGCAGGCAAAGGACATGTGTCATGACATTGTTCAGCATTCTGGTCAACCTCTCCTTCATTATTGAAGTCAGGTTGCTCAGTATGCTGTTGTCTAGTAGCAAAGATATTGATTTCAGCAGTTGTTTATACCTCAGCCATTGGCTCTTCATAATATATGGGTCTGATATCTGCATCATCAACATGTGCATCATTCCCTGATCTGTTGCTTGTATCTTGCTCTTTTAATGTTGTCCCACTGCTTTCTGTATCAACCAAGCTAGCATCCAATGCTTTACTAGAATCAACCTTATCCTTTGTTGTCTGCATTTGTCTTTCATTCACCTAGATGTCATACTTTATTTTATGTAGTGCTCTTTCATCAATCGACTTCTTCACAGATTCCATGTGTTGGATCAGTGTGTCACGGAATTCTAGAATCTCGAGTTGAGTGTATTGTAGAATGTAGTTGCGTGTCATTACAACATATTCATCATCCATATACATCCGTGACTTGATGAACATCTCAAACTGTGTCTCGAGTACTTTAAAAGCAGCCATGGATCCAATCTCTTGAAATTCCTCTTTGTCAAGTTGTTTTCCTAGTTGGTCCACGTTGAGGAACATTGTGCCTGTGAAAGTCTCTATATCTTGACCAAAGAGTGTCACAAATGCACGTTTGAATCCAAACTAGGTTCGAGTTCCTTTTAAGTCATTGTTTGAAAGAAGCTTGAGGTGTGAATGAAGTTGTCGAAAAGATACCATGCAACTCTTTTTTGCTTTGTCTTGAATTTGTTGCATTTGTTGTTCTTCCGAATTCGAACACGAAGATAAAGTATCTTTCGTTTCCATTTGATTGAAAATTGAAGTGAAAATGATTGTAGGATCTTAAGTAGATGTGTTGTGATTGAAGTTGTGGTAAAAAGAAAGCAATAAACGTTCACGGGATTTTACAAGTCTATGATTAAAACCGAGAAAAGAGTTGTGTCTTTCGCGGGATTTTACAAAATCAATAGAAAACCGTGAATGTTAATTGATTTGGATTAAGGTTTGTTTGTTGTGAATTGAATGTCTTGAAAGTTAAAAATTCGAAACTGACTTATTTCGCTTGAAAGTGTGCATATTTCGCTTGAAGAATTTGCATATTTCGCTTAATTAGAAAACTGCACATTTCGCTTGATCAAAGTTGCATATTTCGCTTGGACTGAAAATGACATATTTTGCTTCAAAACACAACATATTTCGCTTGAAAATCAACTTTGCATGTTTCGCTTGAAAGCTAACATATTTCGCTTAAAGTCAATCTTGCATGTTTCGCTTGAAATTCAATCCTTCATGTTTCGCTTGTATTTAGCATATTCGCTTCGAAATTTAAAAAACGTATTTCGCTGTCCTCATCGACATGATTTCGCGTTGAATTGAACTTGCATTTCCAGTTGCTGTTTAACATATTCCGCTTGAACTCATAATGAACATATTTCACTTGAATTTCAAAAAGTTTGGCAGAGTTTTGATTTAGTTAATGTAATATATCACTTGACATTCACCTACATATTCCGCTTAAACTAAACCTGCATATTTCGCTTACACTAAACCTGCATATTTCTCTTAGGCCTAAACTTACATATTCCGCTCAACCTGTTAACATAGTCCGCTTGATGTCACTTTCGAGTGAGGACCACTTTTACTAGAAAATAAGGTGTCCTTATCTTATGAGGCTTAAAATGTGGATCTATGTCCCCTTTTTATGACCAATTGTGAGCACAAAAAAAAAAGCAAAACTCAAATAAGCCACAAAAATAAGAAACCAAATAAGCTTGAAATAAGCCGAAATAATCTTGAAAAATAAGCTCGGAAATTGTGAAAAAGGAAAAACGAAGCAACTAGTTTAGTGACTTAGAAGATGTAGACCAAGTATAGCAAGATGTAAACAAGCAAAACAAGCAAAACAAACCAAGAAGCCCAAAAATTTTGTGATCCGTGAGCTTATTTGCAACAATAAGCCACGAAATTGAAAAATAAGCTTCAAGATAATCTAGAAACACAAAGACCAAAGAAAGAATAAGCTCAACACACCAATAAGCCCCAATTTTTTTTTGTGTCGTGAGCTTATTTGACAAATAAGCCACGATTTTTTTTTATTTGAGCTTATTAAAACCACAAAACAACCACGATCTACCCGAGGCTCTTGATACCAAATGTTGGAATCCAAATAATCACTTCACTTCATAATGATGAACAAGAAATTAAGATTGGATGATGAGAAGAATTGTAGAGAGAGAAACTAAAGAGAAAAAGTGAGAGAATGAGGAAGTTTACTTACAAAATGAAATGTTACAAATGACCAACCCCCCTCGCTTTTCTTGAGGAGGTGTATATGTATCAAAACTAAAAGGCTTTAATGCCTTTAGTAATTCTACGGGCCGGGCTCAGGATTACTTGGGCTTTCGTCCGATTCACGTGACCGGTTAGCTTACATTTAAGAGCCCGTTTACCCGTCTAGCCTATTACAACGTATATTAATTAATGACCGAGACCTAATATAATTAATGAACGAATTTCTATTGTTCGACTCAATATTTTGAGGCTAACAATGTGCCATATCATTACCAATATGCTGACATTTTCACCAAGGGTCTTCCGTCTGCGTTATTTGAGGAGTTTCGTTACCAGTTTGAGTGTTCGCCCCTCTCCCGCTCAAACTGCGGGGAGTGTTAGACATGTATTATTTTAGAATCCTTTGGGCTTTGTTATTAGTGATAGGCCTAGCCCATTATATATTTTGCATCTAGAATAATCTATGAAGGACTATATATTGTAATGGTGTGTTTAGTCAATGGATAAGCTAAATCATTATTCCAATAATTGTAAGTAGATAGATTTATTATTGTTTCATATTGTTGGTTGATTGAAACATACAACTCGAATCTAATTAATTTTGATTAACCAGTAAACTATTCACCCCCTCCCCCTTCTAGTTTCCACGATAGGCAAGAAACTAACGTCTGAAAAATGATGATTCCCATGTATACAACAAATGGCAACCATATCAATGTAGTGACTATACATATAGCGTAGACCACCAGCAAAAGAAGCTGCAAGCATTGTCCTCATACCAACATTAATCCCATCATAATCACATTTGATAATTACGTCATATAATCCTGATGGGTATTTGTTCTTGATGTCATTTTGCCTTTAACAAATGTAGTTGACCCTGCTTAATTCAATGCTACAGTAAGCGGTAATGACATACTGTTGGAGCAACCGGGCTCGTCTTTGCAACAAACTATAACATTACGAAAATCATATATTTGGCATGCATAATCGATCTTCATTGTTAACCTTTTATTTTTTTCCCAACCAAGTGATAGAAACAGTAATCGTTTTCATGTTCAACTTGCGACCTTCACCATAAATGAATAAAATCTTGCACATACATGTTTACCTGAAAATTTTTACTAAAGTATAAGAACACATGCTTAAAGAACATTAAAACCATAAACATAATCGGAGGGCCGCATTGAAGGGTAACGAGCGAAAATAATCAAAATATTAGTAAATATACCTATTAAAACATATTGTATACAACAACGCATGCTTCTCATATATAAAAAAGTACCGCAAACACATCAAATTCTAAAATTAAGACCCCTTTAATACTTTAATTTTCACACAGCCAAGATAGCAATCACCAATGACTATATTAAGCATATAAAATCAATTCTAATAACTACATACCAAACATTAAAATATGTCATAATGCACACACGACCAAGCTCAGTCAATGTGACAAACAATTATGTATAAAACCGTCTTTTGACTGCAATATTTCTCACTCTTACTTTCGCATTAGTAAAAAACTCTCTCATTATCATTTAATATAACAAAAAATAAGATTCTAAAAAACTTTATCTTATCGTTATGATCAATTGTTTTGAATTTTGTTGAACGTCATATGCAGAATATTAATCACAACTTGTAGCGAATTATACAATAACAAATTAAATAGCGAGCAAATTTGTTATCCCATGTATTTAATCCATTACACAACACTAATCTTTACCAAATTGCTAGAAAATAAGATAGAATCTTAGAGAGAGAAATAAAGAGACATTATCTAACAATATCTACTGTCAACTATGTTATCTAACAATATCTACTGCTAACTATGTTAATTTAGATAACATGAAATATTAGCATCAAGAAAATATAGCACATGTGCTGCAGTCAAGCCGTCTGCTAGAAACTTTTGAACAGACGATGAACAAATTTTCTGAGAAAACAACATGCACACCAGGCTACAAAAATGAATTCAGACATAAGATAATATCATTAATAAGCCTTGAAACTATAAAAAGAAAAAAATAGATCAATTTGAAGAACAAAAATGATAAGATATTCGGATTCTATTTTTAAACTCATTTTATATAGTGGAACGTAATTAACAGAATTTTGAAAACAAGAGCTCTAACCGTTAACATTATGATTCACTTATTTCGCGATACTTCTTAATTAGCGACCACATAATAATGAACCACATTTTTGGGAAAACAACATGCACACCTGGCTACAAACATGAACTCAAACATAAGATAATATCATTAATAAGCCTTGAAACTTAGAAAAAATAAAAAACGTACATCAATTAAATGAAAAAAACCACAAAACATGATAAGATGTTGAGATCCTATTTTTAAACCCGTTTTATAGAATGACACGTAATTAACAAAACTTGAGAAATAAGCAGCTATAACCATTAAAAACATTAGGATTAAGCTATGAACAAGAAATGTAATCTACATCTTGCCAATATTGTGATAATCATCGCCTCACATAGTTAAACATTTGAAATCGACTTATTCACAACATTACATGCTCTATTCCCCATGATAGACATGAAAGATTTGTTAGGCAAATTCATTGACAAAATCACCTTGGATCACAACTCACCCTTGTGTTGAAAATGTTTGATTTGTGTTGATTGCTCATTTTATATGTTGATTGCATGCATACTTGTAGGATTTAGCTTGAGTAACCAAATCATCCAACTTCAATATTAAACTAAAAGGATTCAAACAATAACCTTAGTTTCAACCAAGTATCATTAGATTCTCAACCTAAAACTTCTAATCACCAAGACATAATCTCTTTTCTAATAGAGTACCTTCCCTACAAAAGTCATAACTACCTTAAAACTTTAAGGAATCAAAAGTCTTAAGTCCAATCACTCAAAAGCTACTTGTTGAATCTAAAATCTTATACCTAGCTCAAGTCTTACCACTATAAAAGGATATCAAATGCAATTACTATCATCATCACTCTTACTTATCAACTCTCTCTTAAATGGCTCCTAGATGTCTTATGGAATATTAAGTCTTAAACTATGAATCTCATAAATCCTCATTATGGGACAAATCACAACTCAATGCTCGATTGAGAATTTAGGCGGATGTATTGATCAAAAATGTATTTGTAGAAATTGAAGCCAATGATCAATTGCCCATCATTGTTGGTTACATGCTCTATTGTATTGAGTTCAAGATTCCATTCAACTTTACCTACTTTGTAGCCAAACGCATAGGATATCTCAATAATGTGGCAATTCCCTACGCTAGGGTCATAACAATGCTTTTTGAGTACATCAAGAACCAAAACCCTCACGATACATCTTGATTGGTTAAAGTTGATGATATAACTCCCATGTGTCCTCCTTTCTCTATGGACTCTCTAATAGACTGTATACACTAGTCTCTGGACCTATTTATGCCCTAGTTGATGATAGTTGTGCCTTTGAATGTTGAACTTATGTGATATTAGAAATAGGCTCAATCAAATGTCCAACTTATGTGAAATCTATATGGTTCTTAATAAAATATACTTTATTTATGTGTTTATTACCTCTAGAATGCTTAACAAAAAGTAATTGGAGTCATGAATATCTATACATATAAATGTTAAAATGTCTATATGAATGTATGCAACAACGTACAAAGCCACAGTAATCCACTTTTGTACTCATTTATGTTTCCAAGATTCCAAATGGTAAGCTAACCCATATTTGACTTGAACTTGTGTATATGTATGTTGCTTGTGTTGTTTTTATGTTTGCTTGTTGCTAGTTGCAGCCAAGAACACTTTCGAAGGTAATGCTCTTGACCCACGGATCCCCGCCTTGAAACAAGGGGGAGCAACGATGTAAAACCCCGTATTTAATGTCACTATTTATCCCAAACTTCATTTCTATTTTTATTTTTAAGTAAAGTTACTAATTTTACTTTTACCCAATTTAGTGAATTTTTCCTGTTCCTAGCTTTAACTGGGCCGTATTTAGGAATTTATTTTGTCTCCGTGACATAAGTGATTTAATATTCCCATAATATTTCCCTGATGATTATAATTATATTATTGGCATTTTCCGTTTTTGTTTCGAGTTTATGAAAATTCTTGCTAAACCTCGCGTTTTAAACCTTAAACTTAACTTTCTTAAGTTAAATACTTACACAACATCTTAATTTAATCATGCAAGATAAAAATCAAAAAATATATATTCACAACCTAAATAAATAAGGCCATATGGCCGGTTTTACCACCCACACACTCAAACACATTTCATCTTTCTATAAATTCTCATCATCACTCTCTACTTCCCATACATGCAAAAGTAAATCACCTATCTTTAAAACCATTTCCTCCTCCCTCTTTGTTATGGGCTGCCGAGCTTAGCCACCACACCACCACCACTCCTACAAAACTTGTCTACTCCTCTTTATCATCATATCATCATCCTAAAACACCATATAAAGTTTGGTTAATTTTCATGGTTTTGAGAATGTTATTTGAAGTTTTATTAAAAGGTTGTGATTAGGTTGGGATTTATATTGGAGTATTGTTTCTTTTGAGGGTTGTATTGTTGTTGGTGAGTAAGGCTTGTTGGGGTTCTTTGGAGTCCAACTCTTAGCCCTCAACATGGGAAGGAGTTCTGTGTTTGTGTTGGTCTTGTCTAGAATCGCAAATTTTCTAGTAGGTTAATTTCTTTATTCTTGACTTTTTCATTTTGTGCTTTTAATCCATATGCAATTAAATGTTTAAGTTCGGGGAAATTTGCATGTTTATTGTGAATCATGAGAGGTGTGACCAAAATATTATGGCATTGCATGTGGATAAATAATGATTAGGATGAGTTCTGATAGGATTTAAAAGTAGTTTGTAGGGGCAGATTTAAAAGTAGTTTCGGATGAGGGATTTATGGCCGTTTTACGAAAACTACTCAAATCTGGAACACCTTTTGGAAAACATGTTAAACTCTAATTTTTGCACTAAAGTATTGGATTTAAAAATATGGTTCAGTAGTAGACACCTTAGGCTAACATATCCAATTGGATTCACTTCAATAACTATCATGGTTTAGGATTTATGGCCGTTTTCATAAGTGGTAAAATTTTAGAGAAATTCCTTGGCAGAGTTGTTAAGGGTAAAATGTCATTTCCTATTGATGGGTAATTAATTAGTGGTTAAGGCCTAGCATTCTGGAAACTAGACTCAAAGGTCTTTCCAGGGGCAGAAACCTTACATTCATAGCCTTCACAGATTAGGATATATTGAATCATAAAGTCGGGATAAAATCAGAAACTGAGTTTTTACGTCTAGTCTCAAAGTCTAAAAACGTATGGTACACATTGATAAAATAGGAACTAAAAGGCGAAACTTGGTAGACATTTCATTACCTATGAAATCAGGTTAGAAGTCATGTTTGGAGTATAAAGGATTTGGGGAAGTTCGTGTGCAATGACATACATATCTTGTAAACATATCTCGTGATCACTTGTTCTATTTTTACGTATTGTTTATTTTATCGTACTAAGTCCCGTCACGTCTTTTAGGTGATGCTTAGGCAAAATTATTGCTCGACCGAAGATTCATCTTTCTTCTGATCTATTAGCCCTTACGGTGAGTTTATAGCCTCCCTTTTACAAATTTAAATATTTTATCAAACCCCGCGAGGGAGATACATGCTTGCTTTGAAAACTTGAACACAAGTTGTTTTCGATATGTTGGACCCGATTATATGTTATTGTCATTGAGTAGCTATTGCCAAAGTCCTTAATTTCATGAACCGTCAATTACCCGTGGGGTGAACGCTAGTGCAATTAATAGATCTATTGGGTTTGACAGCCCCGTCTGAGGGTCTGAATCGAAACCTTTCGAGCACCCTTTTAACGGACAATTTGTATTGAGAACCGTAGGTATAAGGCAATAATACCTAGTACTGGGGCAACTGTGTTTGCATACAAGTTATGCGTTATTGTCAAGGTTCGGTGTCATGAGCTCAATGGAATAAAAACCTGATATATGGCTTGTCCGTACAACAAGTCATTCGATGAATTATGATTGTGTTCTAACTTTTATTCTTATAAACTCTATATATTCACTCAATATTTCGTTGACTTTTTAGCATGTTTTATCTTAGGTAATCAAAGTTGAGGACTTGGAGCACACGAGGAGGAGCTTGCGCTATTTTATTTTGTTAAACAGTTTTTAAGTTCCATTCCTAAAAAAATACATTTTTATTATGGTTATGGTTTTAAAAACATGTAAGTTGGATTTGGTTACGATCCTGTTGGACAACTTTTGCACTCTGAATTTCTATGAATGGAACTAGGTTTTATAACGTCTCTTTTGAGTCGTTCTTTGTAATTTGTGTGTAATTGAGCTATGATTTAACACCCAAATGTTGGTTCTGCTGCGTATTAAATTGGGGGTGTTAAAGATTGGTATCAAGAGCCATAAGTTATAGAGAACTATGTCATTTTTTTAAAACCTAGAGTATAACTTTATTTTCTTAATTCGCGCACAAAGATTCCTCGTGGTTTCCCGCTCAAGTCTTGTTAATACAAATAATGTCTAAAAACGTTATTTATATTTTTTGACCTCTCGATGTTTTGATAATAACAAAATGTGAAAACATTTACGATAAAATTAAACGTTTATAAATTACTAATCGTAAAATTCCATTTCTAAGATTAATCACTTAAGGTATGGATAAACAAATCATTAAACATGATTAGTGATCAAGAAAATAATTTTTCTTTCCTAAACCTTACATTTTTACAAAAGGGTTTTTACAAAAACAAAAACACAAAATAATTATTTATAAAAGAAATGTTTTATTAAATTAATTAATTTGAAATCAGATTTTTTTCTCCCAAAATGGAAGGTTCTAAAACAGATAACACATTCCCCACAAAAAGACAAAAAGGGGAGCGTAGTCTACGGCGGCCCCCTTATATATAAGGGACCGCCGTCAGCAACGGCTCTTTTTTTGTCCCCTATAAATACTGGGCCACCCCATCTGAAAAACATAACCTCTTGCCACGAATTTTTTCAGATCTATTTTTCTCTCTTCTTTCTTTCTTTCTAAAACACATATCTTGATCACTAACATACCTTGATCTTGTTTCAAGTGATTAATTCTTTCTTCCTCATTTCTTCTTCTAATCAAGTGCAAGAGAAGAACAATCGTATTCTTCTACATACGATTTGTTATCAAGTGATCTCTCTCTTCCTCCTCAAGATCACACATCTTCATTACATTTAATTTGTGTTGTTGTGTAAATTGGATTGTTTGTAGATCCAATAGTGTAAATTGTTTATCGGTGTGATTTGGATTGTGTGTCAATTCAAGGGTATATATATCTTGTGAGTGTATAAAGACTTAGTAAAGTCTTAGATTGGTTCTAGCTAAGACTAGGACTCGACATCTAGCTTAGTGTCGGAAAAGAAAGTAAGCGACGTGTAAACGGTTTTCTCCGCCTAAAGGGAGCTTGTTGACATAGTGAAATCTCGAGTGGAGTACTCGGGGAGTGGAGTAGGAACGAAGAGGTGCTTCGTTGCCGAACCACTATAAATCTTGGTGTCTTGGTTTGATCGTTTCTTTCTCTATCTCTTTATTGTTATTGCTTACTTAGTTCATTATATTAGATATTTTAGTTGTGATTCATATTGTTGATTGATTGACATATAACTCGAATCTAACAATTTTCTAAGCAAAGTTTTAAAACGACAAATTAACCAGTAAACTATTCAACCCCCCTTCTAGTTTCCTACAATTGGTATCAAGAGCAAGGTCACTCAAGATCTTTAAAATATATTGTATTTTAAAGCTTGGATCGATCTATGGATTCCGACAAATATCTAGAAGGGCAATCTATGCAAAGACCACCACTTTTTAAAAGTGATAGTTTTATTTATTGGAAAAATAGATTCGAGACATATGTTAAATCAAAAGATCTAGATCTTTGGCATGTTATTACAAATGGTGATTTTCAACCTATTATTCAAAATCCGAAAACCAAACTTGATGAGGTTGTCCCTTTTGAAAATCAAACCGATGATCTTAAAAGAAGGCTTGCGAAAAACAATGAAGCCAAAATGGTTATTTACAATGCTTTGCCTAGAAAAGAATATGAATGAATTTTCATGTGCAATACGGCAAAAGAAATTTGGAAAACTTTGTTAATCACCCATCAAGGTAATAACCAAGTCAAAGATAATAAGATCGACCTTTTGGTTCAACAATATGAACAATTCGTCATCTCCGAAGACGAATCTATAGATAGTGCATTTGCTAGATTTAATACTATTATCACTAGTCTTAAAGCTCTTGATGAAGGTTATTCGAGTAAGAACTACGTAAGGAAGTTTCGTAAGGGCTCTACATCCTATTGGAGAGCAAAAGTCATGCGGATTAGAGTCGAAAGACTTAACATCACTATCTCTTGATAAGCTCATTGGAAACCTCAAAGTCCATGAGATGATCATCAAGAAAGATTCTGAAATAGTCAAAGCAAAAGTTGAAAGGAAATCTCTTGCTTTAAAGGCTAAGAAAGAATCTAGTGATGAAGAGTATTTGACTTTCAGAAGTGAAGACGAAGAATACACCATGGCGGTAAGAGACTTCAAGAAGTTCTTCAAAAAAAGAGGTAGATTCGTAAGGACATATTAGAAACTACAAAAAGACCTTTCAAAGAAGCCGAGATGACAAAAACGGAAAAAGTGAAAGGAAGTTCTTTAGATGCGGAGATCTTAATCATCTTATTGGAGAATGTCCAAATCCACCGAGAGACAAGAACCAAAGAGCATTCATTGGAGGTTCTTGGAGCGATAGCGGTGAAGAGAATGATGACAAGATCCAAGACGAGACATGTCTTGGAGTCAACTTGGAGCCCGACGAATGGATCAAGGATAGTGGATGCTCCAAGCACATGACGGGCAATCGAAAGCTCTTCTCTACTTACAAGGCATACAATGGAGGTAACGTCATTTTTGGTAGTAATCTTCGCGGTAACATCATTGGCAAAGGTACGATTTCTAATGACTCTCTCAAAATAGATAATGTAGAACATGTTGATAATTTAGGATTTAACTTGCTAAGTATAGGACAAATATGTGATAATAAATGTAGAGTAACTTTTTCTGAACATGATAGTGAAATCACTAAGGACGGTAAAGTCATAGGTAGAGGTATTAGGAAGAAAGGCTTGTATGTGATGAAATTAGAAAATAAGCCAAAAGACAAAATATGTCTTGCAACAATTGATGAAAACTCCACATTGTGGCATAGGAGATTGGGTCACGCAAATATGCGTCTCATTCAATCTTTAGCTTCTAAAGAATTAGTTAGAAACTTACCTAAGCTTAGGTTTGATCAACACTTTTGTGATGCTTGCAAAATTGGCAAACAAGCTCACGTTAGTCACAAAGCTAAGAACATAGTCTCAATGACTAGATGCTTAGAACTTTCCACATGGATCTTTTTGGTCCATCCACCGTACGGAGTTACGGAGGAAACCGCTACACCTTAGTCATAGTAGATGACTACTCTAGGTATACTTGGACTAGATTTCTTAAGAATAAAACCGAAGCTTTCGATCAATTCAAAATATTTAGTAAGAAAATCCAAAACCAATTAGGATGTACAATAGTGTCAATAAGAACGAACCACGGTAGAGAATTTGATAACGAAGTGCAATTTGGTGAGTTTTGTAATGCCAATGGTATTACTCATAACTTCTCAGCTCCACGTGGTTAAAACGAAAAATAGGACACTTTAGGAAATGAGTAGAACCATGTTGAACGAGCAATCGTTACCACAAAAGTTTTGGTGTAACGCCGTAGATACTTCAACATACATTCTCAACCGAATTCTAATTAGAGCCATCCTAGGAAAAACACCTTATGAAATCCTGAGAGGTAGGAAACCTACTCTTGACTATTTTAGGGTGTTTGGAAGCAAGTGCTTCATTTTAAACACCAAGACCTACATTACCTGTTTGACCCAAAGTTCATACGAAGGTGTCTTTTTAGGGATACTCGCTAAACAGTTAAAAGCCTTATCATTCCTTATAAACCAAACTAGGAAAATCGAGAATCACTCAACGTTGACCATTCGATGAAACTCCTCCACCCTCTAAGACATCACCCTTGGTGGATGATGACTTAGATGAAGAAGAAGCTATTAGGGAAATCGAAAAGAAAAACCTAGAAAATGTTGTTGAGGATGAAACATTAGAGATTGACAAAATAGTCAATATTAAGGAATCTAGGAACCATCCCTTAGAAAATGTTATAGGAAACCTTAACCAACGAACCCTTAGGTCTCAAGCCCAAAACCAAAGTAACTTCTTTTGTTTTATATCAACTATAGAACCTAAGAATGTGAATGAAGCCTTAGGAGATGAAAGTTGGATAGTCGCCATGCAAGAAGAATTAAATCAATTCATTGCTAACGACGTTTGGGAGTTAGTTCCACAACCTAAGAATTTGACAATTATAGGAACTAAGTGGGTGTTTAGGAATAAGTTAGACGAGAACGGTATTGTTTCTCGAAATAAGGCTAGGTTAGTTGCTCAAGGCTACAACCAACAAGAGGGCATCGATTATGATGAAACGATTGCGTAAGCCTTATACATATATACACCACATAGCACATAAATCTTTTAACTATTTTAGGCACCATTAATTCAATAATAAGGGTCTTCCCAAATTCATGAATCCTGGACTTTACCATTAAGAAAATATTTAAAATTATGTGTATCTTAATCATATTTAAAACAAATCTTTTTAACAATTAACAAGATTTAAATATCTAATATCAATCCATGATAAATTTGCATGATTTTATCATGGATCTCCATTAACAATTAACAAAACTTAAAACTATTAACAATTAATACATCAAGTTTTATATATAAATTGCATACAACCTAGATCTCGTCTAATTAATTTTATTAACCGTCAAGATCAAATCTTTTTAACAAAAACGCCCACCGGGGCATTAAAATTAATCACGAAACCCTAATTTGTCCAATTTTATTACTTGTAATTAAAGATTCTACACGATGGCTCGTGATGCCACTGTTGGGTTTTACAAACTACTTAACCATATTAATTAACACGAGTACGCAGCGGAATAAAGATAACATGTAGAATACATTAATTAACAAGAATAGAAGAAGTGTACCTTTTAGCACGAAACGATACACCGTTTAAAGGTAACCGTAAACACCGTCTTCTATATACGCGTGTGTATAATACCACGCGAAACCACCAAGAATCAAAGTATGATTCCTCTAAGCTTCCACACACTATACGTTCTTAGCAAACGACGAGGTATGCTAGTACTAGTAGTGAATAACAAACGATCTTCTTGTACTTTGTATAAAAAACAATCATCAACTAGCGAACAATGATTCACCAAAAGAATTGACGATCGATATACAAAAACAAAAAAACACAAAAGGATGTTGTTGTTTACTGGTTGATCGAATGAAGAAAAAAACAAAGATTCAGATCTTTGAAAACCATACAACAAAAGAAGAATACAAAACACACTTAATTTTATTTCTTTTTCAAGTTATATATTGACTAATGAAAACACAAACCATATATATAGCCCTCAAAATAAATCTCCTAATCCTATTAGGATTCTAGTTACAACTGGCTAGGAAAAAAGAAAGGCAACCGAACCCTTTGTCTTTGGTTTATTAATAATTAGTCCCTCATGTTCAACCATTAAACTCTTAACTAATTATTTAATACTCGTTAACTTTTAACGATCGTTTGTTATACATTTAATATATATTACATTAATATATTTTCTCGTCATTTAACATATAAACGTGTGCGTCCCCTTAGGCTCGAAAATATTTTCGGACATATATTAATTCATATATGGTCATAATCCAACATGTTTATGTTGTGAAGATGAGGTATGGTGTTGTGAAGGATGGGATTATGGTAGAGTAGTGGATTTGATAGTGGATTGTTGATGTTGGCATAAGTGGTTCTTCTGTTTTCTTTTTCATGTTGGATCTGGTATCACTCGGTAATAACCGAGTTTACACTGAGTCGACTTAGTGTGACTCATTTTCGGTGTTGTTTGTTCCATCGAAATTGTAACATAAAAAATGGTTCATCGAGAATGGACATCGAAAATGATTACCAAAATTACGGCATCGAAATTACTCATCTAAAATGTTCATCGAAAAAGCTTAATCAAAAATTGCATCATCGAAATCGGATAAGTGTTTGTAGCAATTATAATAGTTGTTTCGGTATCTATTGAAATTGGTACAGATCTGTTCCTTTTCCTTTTTTTCATTTCATTATTGTTAAGAATCTGGTCCACCGAGTATCATATTCGATACAAATCTATCACATCAAAAACCAATTTTGATATAGATCTGTCACATCAAAAATTAGTTTTGATACATATTCTTGTAGCAGTTAATGGTATAAGAATAGTAGTAGAGCTGACCATGGAAAATAAAAGAAATGATCCCATCAAAAATGAAAAATCAACATCGAAAATGACCATAGTTTAGTAAGCTTATTCCAACAGATTTAGACATCGAAAATCAGTACTTAATTGTGACCAACATACGATAAAACCGTAAGCTGGCAATCTCGATTGCATAAAACACAATCGAGATTGTTAACAATTAAGCACTATTAAGCGGATCAGCACAAATAATAAGCTAAAATTACAAATAAACTCACGATACAAACGTAACACCCAAAATAAGCAAACACAATAAGTTGCTGAACGACATCAAATAAGCTGAAAATAAGCCGAATCTGGACTGAATAAGCTAAATAAGCTGAATCAAATAAGCTAAAAAACATAACGAATTGCCTTTGCAGCTGTGATACCACTTGATAAAAACTAGATTCACGATCTCAAAAGGTCGAGGAAACTCAAAATATGAATAAGCCATTTTAGAAAGAGAATGTATTTTATTATTAAATGATTAATGAAATATTACAAATGAGAGGTTCACCCCTCTAAGAAAGATTAGAGGGTTTATATAACCATTACACAAGCCATCTTTAGCAATAATAGAACTCTAGTCCTTTTGTTTTAGGCTATAGATAAACAAGAGTAATTCCCGTAAATGACGCCACATTATTAATCCTAACACGTCTTGACCTTTATATCACCACAAATTCATGTAAGAATCTCATGTCACTCTATTTTACTCATATTTAACATATCATGCTCCATTTCATATTACCACTATATAGATTTGTTATGTTGGAAATTGACTTAAACAAAGATACAAAACTAGGGTTTGTTGATAAGAAAATGGGTAATCTTGTGAACGAGTTTTGATATGGTAATGAACTCTTTTGGTAACTTTATTTTAACCACAAGATACTTTAATGTCTTACTAATATTTCTACGCTAACTACGTGGTCTAACGAGTTCGTTTGGTATTTTAAATAATTTATACAAACTCGAGTGTCAATCAGCTAAAGCTACTGACTTCGTGTCTTGTAACCATAATTTGAATGCCTTAAACTTTGAATCTGAGAGTATGGCCATACAATTTCGAATGATTCCTACATACCTAACTACTTGAAACCTATCATTCAAAATTTAAAACGCAGAGCTATTCACGAATGTCGTCTTGTTAAACCCGAATCAACCAAATACGACAACATCAAAATAATGTTTAAAGCCATCAAACTCACTAAAATATATAACCTACATGAAGCCATTTGTCCTAGATTTCTACTTGAATTTATCTCATCCATGGAAATAATCCATGAAAATAATCAAAACACTTTTGTCAAATTTTCAGCATTAAAAGGAGTCTTTAGATACTCATTTGAATCATTTGCGTCAATTCTCTCCATTCCATTTCATGGTCAATGTTCTTACTCCGAAGACTCATCTCTTGACTCTTTGAGAATGAATCAAAACTCTTTCATACCCTTTGAAACCAATGTCCCAACTCTAAAAGAAATAATTCAATCCTTAACAATATCTGGACAAACCATCTTTCCAAACAAAATTCTCAAAGAAGAACTTCGTGTTGAACTAAGATCTTGGAATGAAATCATTCAAGAAAATGCTTTTGGTACTCAAAATGACTCACCTTTTCTTCCTGCATCATCATGTCACATGATGTATTGCATCTTAACTAGCACTCCATTCAACTTTGCATACTTTCTAATTAAAAGAATCGAAAATATCAAATATCAACCAAATACCCCAATACCATATGGAATAATTCTAAGTCGTCTATATGAACACATTATCAAAACCAATCCTCATCTCCGTAATCCAAAATACAAAACATATTGGGGATCCATGAAACCTTGGGTTCATCCTTCCCATCTTGAATCAATTATCTACATATCTTCTGAAGAAGCGTCAAGTGTTGATTCAAATGATGATTGAAATCTTTTTCTAGAATTATTGCTAGAAATACGTACGATGTAATATTATCTTATTCTCTGTCTTGGATAATCAAGTACGTGTATAATATGTCTACATTATAATTACATGCTTTCTATGTGACTTTTAGTAGACATTTTAGTCATTTATATGCTTTATCTTGGCCATATTACATGATTTATTCACTTCCTTAGTTATATTATGTGATACTTGAAGTGATGGAAATGCCAAAAATCATCCTCATTGACCACTCTGAAAAAGGATTAAACTTTTGAAAAATTTCGAAACCCCAGAAAACGGCCCCCTAAAAGGTCAGGCGGCCCCCTTATATATTCGGGACCGCCATAACAATAAGGGACCGCCATCAGGAGTAACACGAAATATTCCTGTCCCCTCCTTGTCTGCATCTTTGGACTCCTATTTTGTCCTAGTTCTAGCTGCCTTTCTCCTCCTAAACTAACACTCCTGTAGAACTAACATACACCAAAACTATGCCTTTCCCAAAACACTCTATATAAACATCATCCTTATCCATCTCAATCACCACTTCTCTTATAAACATCTCTTCAAAGTCTCAATGTCATCTTCTAACACATCTCCTCGTGACTACTCACGAAAACACAAAAGAGAAATTCTTGAACCTTGGAGACAATGTCATAATCTTCCACCTTCACCACCTTCTCCTCCACCAAATAGGACCTCACCTCCTCTATCTCCAAGTAACTCACTACCTATATCTCCACCAAACTCTCCAATCTTTGATACCACTTCCTTGCCTCCTTCTCCCAACTCATCTAATCCTACATCCTCCTCCTACCTCTACAAATTTTCGACTCAAAATCATAGTGAAAACAAATTGCATGAACTCCTACACCTTTCAAATCTTCTTGATATCAAGATTCAACATGCAATTGAGTTAACCAATCGATCACCTCCCCCCTCACCATTCACTCACCCTCCTTTTCTAGACCAAGTAAACTTTCATTCGAACTTTTGTCAATGTTTCTTAGGAAATCATAAACTCTTTAATGTTTTGAAAGATGACCGCTCACCGAATAAATCGTCTCAAATTGGGTCAGCTCAACTCTTTTCCCCTCATCCATCACTACAAACTCCCTTAAATAACTACTAAATAATCTACTAGCTTCCTTTCATTAGATACCCTAAAAATATTATGTTATGATTATGTTGTATCTTCATATATTGTCTTACATGGCAAGTATGATCTTTTTAGAATTTGAATGTCACTTTATTTATGAAGTGTGGATTATAATGTTTGAATAATGTCATGCTATGTTAGATTTGCACTTGTCTTATAACCTGTTTGTAAGCAAACAAACAATCATAAAAAAATAAAAATAAAAAAATTTATAAATAAGATCGATCCTTTGTGCCCCCGAACAAGGGGAGCTACATCAAGGGGGAGTCTTTAATCGTCGATTTCTTTCTCTCTACTACAACTCGACGATCAACCTTTTTGGATTCGACAAAAAGGGGGAGAAATAGAATTTAACTCATTAATAATTTATAAACTTCTAATTTTATACTAAATGAGTTTATGTTTTGTCATCATCAAAAAGGGGGAGATTGTTAATACAAATAATGTCTAAAAACGTTATTTATATTTTTCGACCTCTCGATGTTTTGATAATAACAAAATGTGAAAACGTTTACGATAAAATTAAACGTTTATAAATTACTAATCGTAAAATTCCATTTCTAAGATTAATCACTTAAGGTATGGATAAACAAATCATTAAACATGATTAGTGATCAAGAAAATAATTTTTCTTTCCTAAACCTTACATTTTTACAAAAGTGTTTTTACAAAAATATAAACACAAAATAATTATTTATAAAAGAAATGTTTTATTAAATTAATTAATTTGAAATCAGATTTTTCCCCCCAAAATGGAAGGTTCTAAAACAGATAACACCTTCCCCACAAAAAGACAAAAAAAGGGAGCGTAGTCTACGGCGGCCCCCTTATATATAAGGGACCGCCGGGACCGCCCTTCAACAACGGCTCTTTTTTTGTCCCCTATAAATACTGGGCCACCCCATCTGAAAAACATAACCTCTTGCCACGAATTTTTTCAGATCTATTTTTCTCTCTTCTTTCTTTCTTTCTAAAACACATATCTTGATCACTAACATACCTTGATCTTGTTTCAAGTGATTAATTCTTTCTTCCTCCTTTCTTCTTCTAATCAAGTGCAAGAGAAGAACAATCGTATTCTTCTACATACGATTTGTTATCAAGTGATCTCTCTCTTCCTCCTCAAGATCACACATCTTCATTACATTTAATTTGTGTTGTTGTGTAAATTAGATTGTGTGTAGATCCAATAGTGTAAATTGTGTATTGGTGTGATTTGGATTGTGTGTCAATCCAAGGGTATATATATCTTGTGAGTGTATAAAGACTTAGTAAAGTCATAGATTGGTTCTAGCTAAGATTAGGACTCGACATCTAGCTTAGTGTCGGAAAATAAAGTAAGCGACGTGTAAACGGTTTTTTCCGCCTAAAGGGAGCTTGTTGACATAGTGAAATCTCGAGTGGAGTACTCGGGGAGTGGAGTAGGAACGAAGATGTGCTTCGTTGCCGAACCACTATAAATCTTGGTGTCTTGGTTTGATTGTTTCTTTCTCTATCTCTTTATTGTTATTGTTTACTTAGTTCATTACATAAGATACTTTAGTTGTGATTCATATTGTTGATTGATTGACATATAACTCGAATCAAACAATTTTCTAAGCAAAGTTTCTTAAACGGTAACTTTATTAACTCGAATTAAACAATTTTCTAAGCAAAGTTTTTTTACGGCTAATTAATCGGTAATTTATTCAACCCCCCCCCCCCTTCTAGTTTCCTACAAGTCTTACTTGTGATTCCTATATTAGTATTTATGCATGCTTCAGGTGCATCATTGTTAAGTATTTATTAAATAAATACTATGATACATATTGAGATATATATGGATTATTAAGCTTATATTAAAGCTTTTTGCATTTACTTACACGTTTAAATAAATCATAATTAAATCGTCATACTCATTTTAATGCATTTCGCATTCATCCGTATATTGCATAAATTTTTACATATATAGTGACCTTATATATATTTATTTCGCGTGATTGCAGATTATCATGGCGAACTTACCTCCTCCCAACCACGCTGCAGATTTGCCTGATGACGAGCCGATTCAACCGGAACCCGCTCCTATTATTCCCTAACATGCACCCGCTCAACCCGAGGGGTATGTTGGTGATGATGACATGGAGGATGACGAAGAAGAGGACCCGGATGAAGACCCAGAAGAGGAACCAATTGAGCAAGTTATTCCTGAGCAAAATAATATGGATGGATTTGCATCGCACCCACTACCCCAACCCGCAGGAAACATGAATGGGTGGATGATCGAGGATGATGATGAGGAGGTAGAAGAAGATAGGGTGGATGATAAGGATGATGAGGAGATGGAGATGGATGAGGATGATGAGGATAATGACGGGGATGATAATGAGGATGAGGCAGAAGTAATTAATGCATATGAGGAGGTCGATCCTCTTAACCGACCACCTCCTACCTCTGACGAGGAGACTGAGTTTGCGCCACCAGTAGTTCCTATTGTTGATGTTGATGATGAGCCAATACCACCCGTTATTCAGTTTGGCCATAACTTTCATGTTGGAGAGAGTTTATCTGCTAGAACTCTTCTTGAAGGTAACAGCTGGGTTCATGCACCTGGTCCTATGCCGTGTGATTTAAAGAGTGTTCATAGAGGGGTGAAAAGGTTGGATAAGCAAATGTTTGATAGGTACAAGACTGAGAAGAAGATGGCGAAGAAATTCAAGGAGGGTGAATTTCGTATGAACCGCCACGAGTATGATATTATAGCTTTGGATACGACAGTAAGAAAGAATAGTTCCGACCACTCTGAGATGAAGAAGTTTGTACTGGGCCTATGTAGGCAGTTGAATGAATTAAAGGAGCAGAATCGTCGGGCCGAGCGTTTGAGCCAATGGCAGGCTTGGGTTAGAGGAAGAATACCCACGCAGTTGCGATTTCAGGAGGATCCTCCTATTCACTTTGTTTATGCACCACGTGCTTATGACCCCTATGCTATGGTTAGGGATACTGCTATGGCCACTCGTGAGGATAACGATGATGACACCACTACACCCAACGACCTACAGCCATCCGAGCCACGTGGATCTCCACGTGACCCATAGTGGTTTAGCATCATTTGTAGTCTTCTTATTTTGTTATTTTAATCACTAAACCGGCATGTCGGTTAGTAGAATTAGTATTTATGATTGTAATGACATATGTTATATTTTGTAAACAATACAACCATGTATTGAATCTTGTGATGAATGACAAATGACTACTTTTGATCTTTATTAAATGTGTTGTGACTCCTTGTATGATTTGACTGCTAATTCATGTTATGATCAAGATAATTGTACATGTTGTAGTTATACCATTGTATGAATACTCACCAATTTATGACAACCGTGGTTTAAGCCGGTTGATCAGTTTGTTTAGAATTTATTTGAAGCGTTTATGTGTGTTCTTTATGTGTTTTATATGTTTTATGAGAGATATGTGTATGAGATTGAAGTATATGATTGATGAATCATGGTACTAGTTGAAATGAGATTGAATGGAAATGAGATCATTTGGAAGCTTTACGTAGTTTCAAATGCCGTATACGTAATTTTTTGTGTACGTACTATATATATATAATACATATTATATATATTATGTTAGTATTTTAGTGATTTTAGAGTACTTTCCATTTTTAGAAATAATTGGAAATGAAGGTTTGTTAGAAATCTAGTTAGAAAGTTCAAGGTTTAGCGAAATAAGCAATGGTTTTAACTTAGAATAAAAAATATAGGTATTAAAGTTGTAAATAATAATAAATAATTTTTTTTATATATATAATAGAAAAAAAATGAATTTTAATAAAAGAAAAGAAAAAGGAAAAGATATCCTAATTAGATTACAACTTGTTTTTGGTAATTATCTTTTAAGGCCTATAAATACAAATCAAACCTAATTCAAATCACTTTGATTTTTCCTCTCCTTCCCTTGGCCGGTTATACATACGATTCAAGAAAAAGCCCCAAAATATTTAGGGTTTTGATTTTCAAGCTTAAAGGTATTGTTTTCTTAGTTTTTTTCAATACAATTAATTTTTATTAATGTAACGATCATTAAGGATGGATTAGGGTTTTATAATTAGGACTAAGTTTCTGTAATTAATTAGTTTAGAGCAATCTTAGATCGTTAGGATTGCTTTGGTAAACTTGTGATAGAGTTGTAGGGCTCAGATTGTGCTAGAACGCGAATTAGGGTTTGGCAGAATTTTAGGTCGAATTTTTTGATGAATATCTCCGTGATGGATCAATGAAACTTTGATTTTATTAAGGTTATTTATAAGTTAAGAGAGTCTACTTTTCAAAAAGTCCGGCCTCACACGATTTTGAGTCCGAGAAGTTAGTTAAATGAGTTTTGCAAGAAAAGTTGTTAAAACAGTAAATACGGGTTAGATTTAGGTCAAATTACGAGGTGTAAAAAACCTATTTAAAATTCGAATTAAGAGTTGCCAAAACACAAGATCATATTTCATGTGTCTATTAACTTCAGTTCAAAGGGATAAGGCTAATTCATTGTTTAAGTGCGTCTAATGAAGTCAAACTTTTTGGTGTGCGATCAGATCCGAATCTGGGTGATTTGTGATGACGGATTTTTATAAAATGGTTACACTAACTATTATTTTTATCCAAAAATCATAGAAGCTCACAACTCATTGGGGAACTATGGGATGTAAAGAGAACTCCTAATTAGGTATTTTAGTATTTTATTTAGAGTCATCTTGTGACTATAAAAACGGGATAAAATGCAGAAAGTTGAGATGTAGGTTTTATAAGGTAACTTGAGTTTAGCAAGTTGTGAAGAGTATATAGATGAGTTGAATCAAGATAGGGTATAGAGTATCCATCGTTGTGATTATTACATTGACTTGGGTGAGAGACCTAATCGATGGTAACATGTGTGTATTGTTTTGTATAAATTATTTGCAAGGTTAATTAAAGAGTTTTGATTTGCTTTGCATCGAGGTGAGTTTTACAGTCCTATTTTTCTTACTTATATTTTGGGATGGAAATGATGCAAACTATTTTTGAATTATGAACCATGATATGTGATTTTAAGTGTCGAACTATATGATTGCTATGTGCTATTGCTATGAGATATGAATTGTGGTAAGGCATGTGTATGTGAGGATGACATGACCTTGTGTGAGACCCGAACGGACTTAGCTAGTCAAGTGGGTCAGTCTTACGCGGAGATTTGTGGGACAGCGAGGTACGATCCACCCCGGATAAATGTAAATTTATTTTTTGATATAATAGCCATGCATATATGTTCATAAATGTTTTGTTGATCGTGGTGTCATATGCGTGTCTTAAACCTGTAACTCTCACCAACAACTTTATTGACGTTTTAAGCATCATTTTTAGGTGAGCAAAACGTGCGAAGAGTTAGGAAGAGGAATTAGTTGGACCATAGGCTTGCATTGTGGAATCTATGTTCATTTGTTTTGTTTTAGTTGGTTGCAATATATGAATTTGAAGGATAAATATTGTAGGTGTTATCATGACACTTTGTGTGTTTCATATATTTGATTTTAATTCATTTAATATTTCTTTATTGTGACGTCATGTGTTGTGATGATGCCTGTCGATCACGCCTTGTGATTTTGCCTTAGCAAGGTATGGCAGATTGGTATCAGAGCCAATGGTTATAGAGAACTAGGTGGTTGGGCTAGACTATAACTTAGGAACCTTTATATAGTTGCATTTTTTTTATTTATGTGTTTACATGTACGTAACTAGTGAGTACCTAATATGAATTGCACCTTTTGGTATTACTTATGTGTTTTTGTTTTCTTGCTCACTTATGAGTACGATCTCGACTTGTGAGTGATTCGACATCAAGAGATGTAGAATGGGAGCCAATTGAGGAGGAGCGTCTCGAGGAACCGAAGGAGGGATGGATGTTAGGAGAATCGAAGAAGAGGTCGACCCGGATTTCCTCTCGGATGCTCATAGTAGGACTGGTCCCGCAGAGTCGGGTGACTCTTGTGAAAGCAAGGTCAAACCCAAGCAAGGCCAAGCATAAGTTTATTTCGTCTGTTATCTCTACACGTCGCGGTCGTTGGTGAATTCACTTGGATTTTTTCGTATTTAGGGCTTGGAATCTTCGTCCTTCTTTCTATCGTTTTGGGATTTTATCCTTATGTGTATATGTGTTGTTTTGATGGAGCATCATGTTAGAATTGTATGAGATTTGCTATGTGGTACGTTTGCATAATTGTGTGTTATCGTCGAGATGTGTAGTCTTGGGAGTAAGTATACGTGTGCAAAAGATGCAATTATAATTATGGTGGCCAACATAATTATAAAGGCATCACACACGTGGACTTGTGACCTTGATTACATTGATCGATGTTGTGTGTTATGTGGTAGTGTAAGATGTGTTATGATGGGATGTATTTTGGATAGTTGAGTGGATAGTAAGATTTCCTTTCAATCTATTGTTTGCGGATATCGTGGATACCGGTTGGTATTGTCGTTGCGATTCATAAGTTGGTTTGATAGCTCGTGTCCGTCGAGATACCTAACTCTCGTGTTAGTATTCCTTGTTGGTATTATGATAGAACTGGTGTTCTATGTCCTCCGTTCAACGTTTCGATTTGCTTCTTTTGTCAAGAGTAATGGTACTCTTTGATTTCTGTTCTTTGATCGTTATTATGGGTGAGTCTCTACGATTTAGTTGGTTCGTGATGTTTCTTCTTGAGTTTCGTTGGTACGTGTTCGTTTTCAAATGATATTTTGGTGTTGAAGTTCTTAAGGTGTTTGAAGTCCCTTTTCGAGATAATAGTGTCTTTGTTTTGAGTCACGCGTTTATGTGAGTAACACACTATGGAAAACATTTTTGAAATAATAATAATGTTGAAGTGATTTTTGTATTTAATGAGATATTTTTCAAGTGTCAAAAACTTTGTTTTAAATTGAATTATACAAATAACATGCAACACATTTCTTTTTATAGCCATCCCTTGATTTTTTTATGAAGAGTATAAGTTTATGAAAATTTCATTAATTTTTTTTTAAATAATTTACATTATTAACTAATATGATTCTACTATTTTAAAAATGACTGACATAAAGTTATGGAAGATAATTCTTGCGGGTGAAAAATCGATTTTTATACAAGGTTCGTATTCTTTTATTTATAGGTCATGATACGTGGTGTTATATGGTACGTTTCTTGTGTCGATGATTTGTTTTTCTTATCAATACATACATTCTGTTTGATTTTATTTTGAGTTTTTGTGATTTTTGAATCCTTACCAAAATTGGTACATGTAAAGTCTTGGGTATTTGTTCATAGTCGGTTCGATATTTGTGCATTACCCTATTCGATTTATCGTGGTCCTTCAAGTTCATTTGATATCCGTATTATGTGATCTTAGAGTTGATGTTAGTTCACATCTTTTGAGTTGTGCCTATGTGATTGAGGTAGTGGAGCAGATGAGTTAAGTTGTTAAAATTAGAAGGTTCTCGTTTCACTATAGATCTAGTACCATTGGTTATGAGAGGGTTGATATAGTCGTATGAGAGAATTAGTTGTGAAGTATAAGGCTGAGAAAGTATGCCATGAGGAGATGGTTAAAATGCCTTTGGTGGATTTGAAGGTGTTTGAGGTTCGTGGGGAAACGAACTAATGTGAATGCGAGGTCTCATACTAAGAAAAACATTAAGGGAATCAAAAATCTTAAAATTTCAAGCAAGGGTTCGCTGGATTTTCTCAAATCATACACGTTTTGTGTTCTGATAAACATGCAAAATATATAGAAAAGATCTTATAACCCTTATTATCCAACAAGTAAAGCCCAACCCTCCTTTTACCCAACCCAACATATACACGTGAATACTATGGCTGTATTTTTCCAAATGTTGCTTCCCACACAACACAAACAGTAAACAACTTTAAATCCATGTACACTGCCTTTACTTGAATCCAAGATATTCCTTGCCATGAATGGCTTAGCAAAAGAATGTGATTTCAAGAAACAACACTATGCATACCCATTCTTTTGAGTATATAAGAAGATCTTGGGTTAGTTTTTTCACAAACTCACAACTCTCATATACCTCCCCTCCTGCTCATTGTATTCGACATACACACACACATTTTCATATCCATTGCTATCTCCATTAAACCCTAAACCCACTCGGCATTCTTAAGATTTATTGTTGGTTCATAAGGAGAGAAAGCGGGGTTATAAGGACTGTTGGTTTGGAGTCACGAGAAAACTCCACGCAATTAGGGTTTTGTGGTTTTGGTGTTAGGGTTTCGATTGGTACAAGCTTGCACGCACTCTTTCTTTCCAAGCCCTTGTGAATTCGCATCTTTGTGAGTAAACATCCTTTGTCAATCATGTTTTAATGCAATACTTGTTCCGTAGTTGTGTGCTTAACCTGTTATCGACAAAACACTATGTTTCTTTTTACCTCCTGATGTAATCTGAATGACCTAGCAACACCCCCCATAAAACGTATAAGTAACAAGTGAAACAAGGACATGATGTGATGATGTTAGGCTTAGGATATATGCATGTTGATCACTAGGGCTCGTTGTTGAGATAGGAACAAAAATACATAAACCACGTCATAGTGACTAGCCCATGCGGGTAGCTTCAAACACCTTATTCGACCCTTAAACACAAAGCCCTTAAGGACGACTAAATTTAGTTCAATAATAGGACTGGACGTGATCTTTTTGCCCCCGAGATAAGTTATATTCGTCGAGTAAATGAATAGTTAGAAGGTCACAAAGTTTGATGTATAAGTCTGTCAAAATTTCTTTTTATAACAGCCCTGATGGGTCGACTTTAAGCCCTATTTCGACCCACTTAGACTTAGACATGGCAACAACTAGTAGGGGCATTTTACAGTCAACCTGGCATGTTATATTTAGCAACTTAAATCATCAAAAATGGTTAAGAAACGAACTCACAACGAAAGTCCAAAGTTAGTACTGCTGCCACGCAGTTAATACTGCTAGCACGCAGTTAATACTGCTCGACACCCCTTACTTTGTAACCATTTTCGACCCTCTTAACGACCTCCGCCCCCAAAACTTATAAAAGGTAAGTTGTAATAGACCTAGCCTAGTTTTCAAATGTGCTTTTATTTTGTTTTAACGTTAAGTAACGAATCCACAAATTGATTCCAAAGTCTGGACACGCAAACACTAGCAGTTGAAATAACCCAATTATATTCTAAGTCTGGGAAGCAATGTTGCGACCCGCACATGTTTAGCATTATTTTTAACTACTTAAACGACGTTTTTAGCCGAAACTTACTTAACGGATATTGTAGACAACCCAGCTAAGATTTCAAATATGTATTTAGTTTTCCATATCGTCAATTAACGAACCCGTAAACTAGTCGTAAACCTCTAAGACGACTCATGATGAAACTTAGTAACTTATAAGTTTAATTCAAAAGGAAAGCGTCAATGTTTCATCCAACTATTTAACGCACTTAGAGACCAAACCAAGGACAGACCTAAACTAATATTTTAAAGTATAGACGACCTAGTTTCTTAAATGTCCAAAGTCGTAAATTATATACTTATATTTTGACCGCGTTGACCCGATAAAGTTGACTATTTTAAAATGAGGAATTGTTTTCAAATGTCATTTAATTCATTTATAACTCAAGCACGCACTAGGGACAAGGTTGCAAGTATTTATATTATTATTTTCCCGTTTCGTGAATATGTATTATTTATTCATAGGTTGCGGATAAAGTCTTTTGCATCGTTTTTCGTGCCACTGCTTTACTTCTACATTATCAATACTCAATGTGAGTTCATAGCCCCATGTTTTACTATATCAATGATTTACAACTTTTGGGGTGAGAAACATGCTTTGTTTTTACAAATTGGACGTAAGTGTACATTTTACCATGATTACGTGTTTGCCTAAGTAGCGATAACCCTTTGAGCCCATTATCATGAACTGTCAATTACTTTGTGTGAGCGCGAATGTTATAAATAGATCTATTGGGGTTGACATCCCCATCCGGGTGAGTAGCTCTCACTGGTGTCACGGAGTGAACCAACGGATGTATACCATGTCGGATTCGGATGTTGCGGGTTAGAACATCATCACGGGCAATGTGGCAATATTTATATTGCATTCATACATGTCGAGCTTCGGTGTCATGAGCTTAGGGAAACGTAATTACATTTGTGATGTTTGCATATGTTGCATTATCATACACTTGAAATCTTACGGTCCTACATTTCATTTACATAAACCTATGAATTCACCAACTTTATGTTGACGTTTTAAGCATGTTTTTCTCAGGTCAATGATGCACGAGGTGCACAAGATACATTGGGATAGTCTTTTGGGTGTCATGCATAAAGATTTGGAGTCATTATATTTCGGGACGATTGTTATGATCTAGAATCTTTATTTCAAATGTTGAACTATTTAAGCCTTCGTGCTTTGTATCAAACAATTTCAATAAATCCAATGTATCGTATTTTAAACGACTCTTTTTGAGGTCGTTCTCATATCTTGTGCTATTGATCTGTAATGTAACGCTCCCGGATACACATTATTCCGCTGCGACCCAATTTGGGGGTGTTACAGAGTGGTATCAGAGCCAAGGTTATAGAGAACCAGGTCAAATGTTTTTACTTGGACTATAACCATTTTCAAACATTGCATCATAAAAAGGGATTTTTTTTGGACATCCATTCAAACATTACTAGTTGCATTAGTTGGGTATACTAGATGATACATGATTCACATACTGGTTTATAATATATTAAGTATATTAGTACGG
The DNA here is from genome assembly GCA_026074375.1 of Tanacetum coccineum. NCBI lineage: Eukaryota > Viridiplantae > Streptophyta > Magnoliopsida > Asterales > Asteraceae > Tanacetum > Tanacetum coccineum. Next base: position 40,793 of record BQNB010049212.1, read on the forward strand.
GTCTTATATATGTACTAATGTAAACTCTGTTTGAGTGTTACAGATTCAGTCATGTCTTCGGCATCATCTACGGTTACCTACACGTCCGTCGATACCGATTCTGAGCCAGGGAGGGCATTTTGGCCAGCTGACGAGGAGCTGTCCGATGGAGGTTCCCCTGGGTCATCGTATACGGATACGATGGACTTCCCATTCAGCCAGTAGCCCCACCCTCACCGGATTACATACCAGGCCCAGAGGATCCACAGGCTCCACTAGTTCCACAGGACGAGGACGAGCGTGAGCCTATGTTCGTACATGCACATGATCCTGACTACGTGCCAGAGACTATATACCCTGAGTATATACCATTGGAGGATGAGCATGTGTTCCCAGCTGAGGAGCAGCCATTATCTCATGTTGATTCACCTACTGCCCTGTCTCTAGGGTGTGTGGCTGACTCAGATTCAGAGGAGGATCTGGAGGAGGACTCCGAGGAGGAGCATGCTGATTATCCTGCGGATGAAGGGGGTGATGATGATGATGATGATGATACTGTCGATGAGGATGAGGAGCCCTTTGAGGATGAGGAGGAGGAGGGGGAGGAGGAGGAGCACCTAGCTCCGGCCGACCCTTCTGATGTACCTGTTGTTGACCCTATACAGAGCCACTTGAGGCTGATGAGCCCGCACCTACACCACCATCACCACCGGCACATCGTACCACAACTAGGATATCTATCCGACCCGAGGCACTTATACTATTGCTATCTGAGGAGGAGGTCGAGAGACTTCTTGCCTTACCACCACCACCACCATCACCACTTATCTTACTACCACCCTCTGCAGAGGAATGCATTGCTAGGTGTTTAGCTGCACCTGCACTTCCATCATCACCACTTCCTAAAGTACCTCACCCATATGGTAGCCCTAACCATGTGCGTGCACCCTCATGCTTCAGAGCTGCCATAGGTAGATTGAGAGCCTCATCACCATCCACTCATCATCCACTACGTCCATCACCACCATTACCACCTCCACCATCATCACTACACTTATCACCACCTGTAACCACATCTCCACTACCACCACTACCAGACTCGTTGTTCATAGCACCAGTCGACCGTAGGGAGGATATTCCTGAGGCCGAGTTGCCACCTTGTAAGAGGTTATGCCTTACTACTCCCACATCGAGATATAAGGTAGGGGAGAGTTCGACTGCTATCCCTAGGCCTACTAGAGGTCATAGGATAGATTATGGGTTTGTCAACACTCTGGATGCCGAAGCCAGACGACAGAGAGCCGAGACAGTCGGCTATGGGATCAGAGATACTTGGGTAGACCCAAGAGAGGCTACTAAGGAGATAGCACCGGTGACCC